>OX451215.1:72012793-72048059 GCA_949628195.1 Phasia obesa
CAATATAGTTCTGAAATCTGTAATGTCATAGCTTTCAACCCCTATAGTCCGCTAAGCCGCACCTTTCCGATTTTGGCCATTTTTTTGATATTTAATAAATGTCCATATGGGAAAATGCATATTTTCACTTTTTTCAAAATCTATTACTAAAAACCTATACAAATTCTGAATATAACCAATATAGTTCTGAAATCTGTAATGTCATAGCTTTCAACCCCTATAGTCCGCTAAGCCGCACCTCTCCGATTTTGGCCATTTTTTTGATATTTAATAAATGTCCATATGGGAAAATGCATATTTTCACTTTTTTCAAAAATCTATTACTAAAAACCTATACAAATTCTGAATATAACCAATATAGTTCTGAAATCTGTAATGTCATAGCTTTCAACCCCTATAGTCCGCTAAGCCGCACCTTTCCGATTTTGGCCATTTTTTTGATATTTAATAAATGTCCATATGGGAAAATGCATATTTTCACTTTTTTCAAAAATCTATTACTAAAAACCTATACAAATTCTGAATATAACCAATATAGTTCTGAAATCTGTAATGTCATAGCTTTCAACCCCTATAGTCCGCTAAGCCGCACCTTTCCGATTTTGGCCATTTTTTTGATATTTAATAAATAAATATCAAAAAAATATGGGAAAATGCATATTTTCACTTTTTTCAAAAATCTATTACTAAAAAACTATACAAATTCTGAATATAACCAATATAGTTCTGAAATCTGTAATGTCATAGCTTTCAACCCCTATAGTCCGCTAAGCCGCACCTTTCCGATTTTGGCCATTTTTTTGATATTTAATAAATGTCCATATGGGAAAATGCATATTTTCACTTTTTTCAAAAATCTATTACGAAAAACGTATACAAATTCTGAATATAACCAATATAGTTCTGAAATCTGTAATGTCATAGCTTTCAACCCCTATAGTCCGCTAAGCCGCACCTTTCCGATTTTAGCCATTTTTTTGATATTTAATAAATGTCCATATGGCAAAATGCATATTTTCACTTTTTTCAAAAATCTATTACTAAAAACCTATAGAAATTCTGAATATAACCAATATAGTTCTGAAGTCTGTAATGTCATAGCTTTCAACCCCTATAGTCCGCTAAGCCGCACCTTTCCGATTTTGGCCATTTTTTTGATATTTAATAAATGTCCATATGGGAAAATGCATATTTTCACTTTTTCAAAAATCTATTACTAAAAACCTATACAAATTCTGAATATAACCAATATAGTTCTGAAATCTGTAATGTCATAGCTTTCAACCCCTATAGTCCGCTAAGCCGCACCTTTCCGATTTTGGCCATTTTTTTGATATTTAATAAATGTCCATATGGGAAAATGCATATTTTCACTTTTTTCAAAAATCTATTACTAAAAACCTATACAAATTCTGAATATAACCAATATAGTTCTGAAATCTGTAATGTCATAGCTTTCAACCCCTATAGTCCGCTAAGCCGCACCTTTCCGATTTTGGCCATTTTTTTGATATTTAATAAATAAATATCAAAAAAATATGGGAAAATGCATATTTTCACTTTTTTCAAAAATCTATTACTAAAAAACTATACAAATTCTGAATATAACCAATATAGTTCTGAAATCTGTAATGTCATAGCTTTCAACCCCTATGTCCGCTAAGCCGCACCTTTCCGATTTTGGCCATTTTTTTGATATTTAATAAATGTCCATATGGGAAAATGCATATTTTCACTTTTTTCAAAAATCTATTACGAAAAACGTATACAAATTCTGAATATAACCAATATAGTTCTGAAATCTGTAATGTCATAGCTTTCAACCCCTATAGTCCGCTAAGCCGCACCTTTCCGATTTTAGCCATTTTTTTGATATTTAATAAATGTCCATATGGCAAAATGCATATTTTCACTTTTTTCAAAAATCTATTACTAAAAACCTATAGAAATTCTGATATAACCAATATAGTTCTGAAATCTGTAATGTCATAGCTTTCAACCCCTATAGTCCGCTAAGCCGCACCTTTCCGATTTTGGCCATTTTTTTGAGATTTAATAAAAGTCCTTATGGGAAAATACATATTTTCACTTTTTTCCAAGCCTTTATTATTAGATATCAATAAAATGTATATAGCTGCTTTTAATTACTTTTTGCATAAAAATGTTTAAAATAATTCATTTTTGTGTATTTCACCATCTTTTGTACAAATGAGTTAACTAACACAGGGTTGTTAAAAACGAAGCTAACTGACGGAGCTAACTTCACACACATAATATTTTTAACAAAATTGCGCAACAGATGGCGCCAACTGAATACAATAATATTTGATTAAAATAAAATTTGTATTTTACTTTGTGGAAATACATTGTTTTAAATACCTCTTACAGAGCTTTACAATAATTTTTAGAAATTTTTATACATTTTACAATTTTATCCAATATTGTAGCCGAAGCCGTTTTCATCGAGTTGTTTCGGTTCAAAAAAATACGCCGTTTTGTCGACTTAACCACCCAATTTGGAAAGTTTATATTGTTAAATAAATAAACAAATAAATAAAGACCTTTCTCAAAGTTTAAACTAAAGTACAAAACAATTGGTGCATAAAATTCTTTTACTTTAACAAAAATACAAAAAAAAAATCAAGACGAAAATTCAGCCTTTTTCATTAAATAAAAGCTGCGGCTTGTTTTACTGATTCACACATCTATAGAAGAGGTGTAGTCGGTGTGGTGTCCTAATTTCAAGCAATGCGGTAGGCACAACAGTGCTTCACAGATGGACGCGTCAAATGAAAAAAGCAATTTTTACATCTTTTTAATTTTTTTTTTTTACAAATGGACAAATTGTTATTAACAGCAGTTAAATTAAAAACTTCCCTAGAAGTTATTATGTTTTATTGTTGTATTACGAACATCAGAAAAAATTTATTTATTGTAGCTTAGTGTAATAAAATAATTTTGCAGTTTTTTTTACACAAATCTTGTAAAAATGTTTTAAACATAAAAGGAGGCTCACCATAAATTTTGTTTAACCCACTTTTTTACAGAGGAGAAAACAATTATTATAATGAATTTAAAATTCGATAAAGAAGATGCTTTAATGGCTGAATAAGCGTATCAATCAATGCCTTAAAGCAAGACGATGTGTTTTCTTTTGTCAGTGACCCACCCGCCACAAAGCTCGCTGCCCATAAACTCAGTTACATGCAACCACACTTGCACAACCATCAAATGCATCGAAAAGTCTCGTGTATTGCATGATGTTTTTGGATTTAAAAATGGAAATAAAGTAGCAACAAAAAAATTGTTGGTTGCTTTAAAGTCAAAAAGCGAAATATTTTATATGTGAAAGAATTACATCAGTAACTCGTTTTGAGATAGTACCAAAACCATTTTTATTTTCATGACTCAGTAGCGGATTTGTTAATCTATTGTTTATCTACATAAATGCAGCTCCGTAAACCTTTTTTTGTGGCTTGTTTCCTTTTGCATTTTAAAGAACTCTAAGTATTTAAATGTGTGTGAAGATTTTAAAATTTCAAAAATTCCCAAAAACTCGTTCCAACTCGTACGTACATACTTCCAAGTATGGACAAGTAGAAGAGGCCTCCCTGGTAACAAAATGTATTCATTTTTATTTTGCCATCTTTCTGGATTCCAAGAAAAATGGTCTCATCCCTTAGAGAATCCCAAATTTTAAAATTTTAAAAATTCCCAAAATCTCGTTACAACTCGCAGTGTTAAAACTTCCAAGTATGGACAAGTATAAGAGGCCTCCCTGGTAACAAAATGTATTCATTTTTATTTTGCCATCTTTTCTGGTTTCCAAGAAAAATGGTCTCATCCCTTAGAGAATCCCAAATTTTAAAAATTCCCAATATCTCGTTACAACTCGCACTGTTAAAACTTCCAAGTATGGACAAGTATAAGAGGCCTCCCTGGTAAAAAAAAACGTATTCATTTTTATTTTGCCATCTTGCATTGCATTCATGAAATTGCAGTTTTGATGCATAAACCGAAGATTTATTCCATTAACAGAGCTATGTTAGCAGATTAACAGAGATCTGTTAAATTAGCAGGTGTGTGTCTAAGCTAAAAATTTTAAAATTTATATTAACACACATAGTATTTAAATATCTCTTTTCTATGTTCCTGTAACACACAGTGTCCTTGCTTTCGTATGAATCCAAGTACTTTTAAACATCTAGTGGTTAATCTTCTCCCAATGATACTGCAAAAAGTTCTTCCGTTTGACATGATCAAGTAAAGCCTCTTGGCCGGCCCCCATACGGGTATTTTGCCAATTTATCCGGACATTACTTTTTTTTTGCTTATATTGGCTCTAAAAATTACTGGGTGTCCCTAGATTAATGAAACTTGGCAGAAAAATCCCTTATGCTCATAAGGGACTAATCGGACCAAAGAGAAAAAAGTTCCCCTTAGAAGAACTACTCCTAACTCTGAAAAATTCAATTTTTTTTTTAAGTTTTCCCATACTTTTGTTTAGCAAATGCAACTTTTATAGTTAGCTAATGTTCAAAAAACCAAAGTTGGACCCTAGAGATTCTAAAATGTATATTTCACCCCGCCCCCTTTTGAGGGCGGTGTCATAAAATATTATTTGCAAAAATAGTGTAATTATTAAAAGAAATGGATTACATACGCCTTAATACCATAAAAATAATTTTTTTTAAGTTTTTATTGGCAGGAGGATGTATCCCTCCAATAACACCCCCGAAATGTCCATGTAAATTTTTTTTTTTTTTTTGCTGATTTTAAGCTTTTATGTTGAAGAGAAGAATATAAATAAAAGTCCTTTTTGTAATTTATAACTTTGTAGTATTTAATTTACCAAGTGTTCCACAAACTGTAAAAAAAGTTTTTATCAATTGAAGCGTAAAACTAGTAGATTCCAGCAGTATAAAATCTACGTCCAGATTCTGTCCATTATCAGATATATATATATGTTAAAATATTAATTTTTCGAAAAAAAATTTGAAAAGATATGAAATTTTACAGTGGATCCAATGGGTATTTAGAGAAGACATGAATCGAGTCACCGGAATACTGAAATTAGCCTAAGACTAATAGATTTCAGCAGTATAATTTCTACGTCCAGATTTTGCCCAGTATCGGAGATATATACACTATTGGACAAAATAAAGTGCAAAAACACATTTGTTTTGTTTTAACAGAGAAAAAAAAACCAACATCACTTTTAACTTTTAAAAATTAATTTAATTCATTTATTTACTAACTTCAGAATATAAAAAAATAATAAAACACTCATATCAAAAGTAAAACTTTTCTACAAAAAGCTAAAATTAAAATACTCCTTGCTCGCGGTTGGACAGAATAAAGTGCAAAAGTAAACCACTGAATGATAACAACAAAAATTTTTCGAATTAATATAACAATCAGTACTTAGTAGATGCTCCCTTATTAGCTAGGACCTCTCGAAGTCTTTTAGGCATACTTGAAGTTGTTTTTCAATGTTTAGATTTAAGTCTTTGTGAAGGCTCACACCATATGAGACCCTTTATATTTACTTTATATAAAGGGTCTCATCCTTACTAAATAACAGCGTACTTTCAATGCTTTTTCTCCACTGTCTTTTGGAAATAAAATATTTTTTCGGAAAAAAGTATCCTATATTGGAATCAGGATACTAAGGTACCTCCTCACAAAATTTTGTTAAAATCCATCCAGTAGTTTTTAAGTGTTGCGAACACAAAGAGAAAGACAGACAGACAGGAAATGAGTTTCTGTTTCATTATGTGTATAGATGTTGTAAAAATGGATCGCTTGGAAAAATTCTACTAACGCAATCTAGTGTAAAACAATGGGAATTAATATACCCAATACCATTTCGGTTGGGAAAATATTTTAATGTTTTTATAATAATTTTAGCATTTAATATTTTTACAACTGTTCCACAACTAGATAATTAAAAAATAAATCTAGAAAACTAAAAACCAACCAAGTTTGTTCTCTTAACTCAGCTGAGACAACATTTATTTAATTTAAAGATTAAAAATTAAAATATTTCGTATATAATTTATTTTAGGGTTATTTTATTTAAATTTTGTTTTTGTTTGTTTTTTTTATATTACACTACTTGCATCTGTATGAATTTATTATTTATACTTTTTATGTTTTTGTTTTGATCATCAATCAGTATATTGGATATTTGTTTCCCTTCGTCTGTGGCGTCGCACACAGCATATCATGGCAGAATCAAAATATTCTTTTTATTGATTCAAAATTTGACATGAGCATAGCGGGGGTATATGAGCTTAATTGGGAGTATATATAGCTTTATGACAGCAGTCTTGTTTTTCCGATCCCTGCTCTTTGATTTAGAACATATAGGCTAGAGTCAAAATTTCGATGCAAAAGGGGTCAAATTGAAAAAACTCCATCGTCTATAGTGATGATTAATTTTATATGAAAGTTTGTTTAAACGTTCGCACATATAGTTAAACTACAGAAAAATTAACATTTTTTATATATTTTTCAAGGAATTTTAATTTCAAATTCCTTATAACCCGCTCATTTCCTTCTGTGTGTCTGTACGTCTGTCTGTCTGCTTTTCTTTTGCGTTCTTATCATGTAAAATTACTGGATTCCAATATAGGATACTTTTTTTCTGCAAAAATATCTTATTTCCACGAGAAAGTGGTGAAAAGCAGTGAAATTACGTAGTTAGTTTAGTAGTAAAGTAATATATAAACTGAAGCACTATCCACTAACAGATGGCGCCGTTTTTTTAAGTAAATAACCATAACTGAAGCATAGTTTAAGGCGGCACTCGAAAATATAACGTGCCGGGCACAGCTAGTCATTTTATATAGGTATTAACTAGACCATGTAAAATTTTTAAAAATAAAAATTTATAAAATACCAAGCTCTAACAGAATTTGCAGGTGCGAGGTACTCAAATTTGAGATCACATAGCTTCATCCCTCGCAAGCGTATAGTGGCTAGCATCAAAACTCAGCCCAACCCAGCTCAGATACTCCTCTGCTATGCTGATGTCAAATTTTGGATCAATCAGCCAAGCCCTTTAAAAATGGCTGCGTTATTTCCAAAATATTTTGATTCTGCCCCACTGTGCACTGCTTTGTTCCCATATAACGATGGCACAAAAATAGGAGCTGACAGAGACCTCAAATTTTGCAGGACAGTTATATTTACCTTAATTAAGAAAAACTGAAGTTTAAAAAAAATCGGGTCAAGGACACGCCTACCGCCCATATTTTTATTTGTTATAAATTTCAACATGAAAATGTCGGCAAAAAAAATCGGCGTACTTCCACTGCTTTTTCTCCACTTTCTCTTGGAAATAAGATATTTTTGTGGAACAAAAAGTATCCTATATTGGAATCAGGATACTAAGGCACCTCCTCAAAAAAAAAAAAATACGTAATGCGAACGTTGACAGAAAGACAGACAGTGGGAAAATGAGTTACTGTTTTATTATATGTATAGATAAACTGGTAGAAAATTAAAAAAATAAAAAATGTTGCTCATTACAAATAAAAATGTTACTTAACAAGCAAAAAGTTTTTAGTGCAATATGGGTCTACAGTCAACTCTTTTTCTTCTCTACTGAAGAAGAATGTACTTAATAGGTTTCCTTTATATTTTAAAATGTAATCTTACAAATTTCTAGGTATTATGTCTACACATATATAAATCATTGTGTAAAATTAATTAATTAATTGGAACTGTTTAATTCAGTTGTTAAATGCCTGTCTAGGAATACTCTTTTTATTTTATTGTGTAAAAAAAAATGCAATAAATTAATGATGTAGTTAAGAAAAACTAATACAACTAAATCAGCCAGCAATACAGCTTAAAAGACAATTATAAATTAAAAAACAAATAAAACTCATTTTTATACTAAAACCAAACACTACAGGGTGTTAACTGAGTAGAAAACATAGTAATCACAGATGGCTCCGTTCGGAAATACTACTGTCAACCTAAAATACAACAACGTCATTGTTATGTTAATAAAGGGCGGCTTACATTATGCTACAAGTAATACGACATGTCAAATTCTTGTGTAGAAGAGTACAAGTAGTATCGTCTAAACATAATATATAATGAAACTGTCCGACATTGAGAGAAATTACGGATGAAATTACGGCTCTCTTTATGTTTTGAATTTTTCAAAAACTCTTCTACTTCATTAGATCAGGGTTGCGTTTTTCTTATTAACGCTAACTTTTCAAAGCGAAACTCGTCAAAATAGCAGAAAACCGCTGAATATAGTGCAAAATAGATCCAGTTGGCATCACAAATAAGTTTGTAAACAATAAAAAACTTTTCGCAAAAGAATGTGAAAATTTTTTAATTTTGTTTTAGTTGTTGGTTTCTAGTTTTTTTATTATGGCAATGGCTAGAACAACACCAAGAACCTTTTCCTTGTTACTTTTTTTAAATTTGGCATATTTTTCACAAGTATGCGCACTATTTATTTGTTTACACTTTTTTATTGTTTTAACAACAGCTGTTTAAATTTTACTTCATTTTATTCAACACCAATGGTGTAAACGTAAGAAAAAAACCATACGATTTTTAATCTCTATTTTTTCATACGGATTGATTTTTATTTTATTTTCTCTTAGATTTTACGTACGTAAAGTCTTACTGTCTAAACTGCCCTTAAAGAGTTTCAATAACAAATGTTTTAACAACCATGTTAAAACTTGAAAATAACATTAACATGGGCGGTCTACATTTAATACTAACATGATGTTAGTGTTAATGTTTATCATTTTATGTCTAATGTAGACTGGGTGTAAAGAATAATGTTGCTAGTTTTCGCACTAATCGTAAATGTTATAGTGATCAGAGAAACAAGCCGATGGGCTCAAAGTCGACTTCGCGCCGCCGCCGACAGTTTTTCCAACACTGTCGCCGCCACCGTTTTGATCGGGTTGGTTCGGCTCTGAATCATCCGCCTATTTTGGCGGCTTGTATAAATTCAGCCGCTAAAAATTTAGTTTTTATCAGCGATGAATATCGTAGTATTAATTTATCAATAAAAAAAATGTTGTATATTAATGTACAAGCATTCGTACAAACTCTGCACAATTAAAAGATATCTTAAGAAACAATTTTAACATTATTTTCCTAAATGTTTTGTTAATTATTTGATTTAAAATAAAGGTTATATAGGTTATCTCTTTTAGTTTAGGAGAAAATTGGCTTACAATTTTTTTTTTTTTTTTTTAATGAGGACAAATTTTTATTAAGTGTATTTCCGAATTAATTATATATAAGTCATTGCCGAAAAATTAAATATTTAATCTAATAAGATACTTTATTTGTAGTAAAGAATAATTTATTTATTATAAGTCTAATGACAAATTTTTTATGAAAATTTTGTCTTAAAAGTTCAATTCAATTTCCTTTTCATAATTTTTATGAAAATATTCATGGGATATAAGTATTATTTTGTTCTGTGTACATGTGTTTATAGCATTCCTTTATTATCTCCGGCTAAGTTCTTATGTAATATTTTTATGTAAATTATATTAAAAAATAAAACTTATTTTTCTAAAATTTTTACTCGAAAATTCGATTTTAAAAAGTTTTTATTTTATATAAAATTTTAGTAAAATTTTAACTTGAATCGAAATTTTAGTAAAATTCTAATTTTTTTTTTTATAAATTGGATTTTAGTAACATTTTGATTTTATATGATTAAAATTTTAATAAAATTATATATAAAATAAACAAAAACAAAATATTTAAACGAAAGTGCAATTAATTGGCTGATGATATAGATATTTTATGTAAGCAACAATATAATAAAGTCAACCCGAAATTGAGCCGTCCCGCCGCCGGTTAAAAATTGCCCAGCCGCCTCCGCCGAAAATTTTGCCACGGCTTGTTTCACTGATCGTGATCAGTTAAATGACCTGTTGTAAACTTTTAAATAGAAAATTCGACAGCTTATTTAAGCGAAAAAACATACATGTGTGTGTGAAGATTACTCCGCCAGTTAGCTTCGTTTTTGCCAACCCTGTGTTACCGAACTCTCAGTCAAAGTCTGTTAGGATAACAGAATTGAATTAATTATTAAACATGTCTATATACATATGCACCATAATACTATAGGTTTTTTGTGAAATCCAACAACAAAATATTAAATTTTCTGGATAATTTAAAAAAAAGATATTTCCAATTTTTTTTTTTTATTTCAAATGAAAAATGTAAAACCAATACACTACTTTTGCAGAACATTAAAAATAAAAAGTTTACTTTTCAAAACGTATATTACTTTCATTCTACTTCTTTTCTGGAACATGCCTGATTATATTAATAATAGTATATTTGTGAAATCTTACTTTTCTCTAAATATTTTCCGCAATTAATTTTTCTGCACATCTCGAAAGTTTAAGGGCTAAAGAATCTGATATGTAATAAAATTATGTGAATTATATTTCACACAGTTTCTAAGGAAAGGTCAAATTGATCTTCTATTTCTCTTAGCTGCCCGTTTCAAGTCCAGTAAACAATAACATATTGTAGTAACAAATCCAGTTATTGACCAAACCTTATATATTTTGTTTATTTTTAACAAAACAAAAAAAGGAAGATAAAATTCTTAGCAGTAAAATTAAAAAATTCCCACCAATAAAAAAAAAATATTAAAAGAAATTGTTTCCACCGTCGCATTTTAATTATTAAATTGGATTTTAAGTTTGTGTGTTGTAATAAATAATAAATATATATATTTATTTTTTGAAAATTTTAATTTTATGTTTTGTTTTAACTTCTGTTTCTATATAAACAAATTTTCAAAGAACTAACCGGAAAAAACGTAAACAAACAAATTTCAGCTGCGCTTTCAACACCACCTGATATAAATTCGCCTTGGAACAGAGAAACTAGTCGTGACAAAAACTCGGCGGCTTAACAAAAAATTGTCGGCGGCGGCTAATAGTCGACTACGAGTAAAAATTTTGTGCTATTAAAGGCCAGGATTCTATCCTACACAATCGTACGATTTAATCACAAAAAAATCTGACAGAATTCTGCCCTACTTAAAAAATCGTTTCAAAATGGCGTTGTAGATGCCACACTATCATACAAAACAAGATTTTGCATCTCTGATCGCATGGATTTTTTTTTTTTCAAAAGATTATCAAATTGTATGACTTGTCAAAAAGTGTGTCACACACAAACATTTCTAAGCCACACTATCATACTTTTTGAGCACACATGCAGTTTTTGACAGATCGTACGACTGAGTATGATAA
Source organism: Phasia obesa (assembly GCA_949628195.1). Taxonomy (NCBI): domain Eukaryota; kingdom Metazoa; phylum Arthropoda; class Insecta; order Diptera; family Tachinidae; genus Phasia; species Phasia obesa. Next base: position 72,024,073 of record OX451215.1, read on the forward strand.
TTAACCATGGCCTTAAGGGGTTGTGTTGAGAAAAGTAACAAAATTTCTTACATTTGCAGATAAATTTGTTTAAAGGTTATAGTATGCAAATAACAAACAAAGGTGTTAGGTATGACAAATTAAAATGTTACAAAAATTATTAATAAATATAAACTTGTGTAAAAAGCTGATTTATAAACCTTTTATAAATCAAAAATATTTTTGTACCGGGTATATTTATATTTTTATACCTTGAGTAGCAAAGTTGGTGTAACTAGTTGAATTCTTCAAAATCATAGTCAAGAAGAACTTCCTTTGGAAAAAAGAACTTTTAATAATTTTGTGTATCATTTTCAACAAAACTAATCAGTAATATAATTTCTCTGAAAAAATTGTTACATTTGAAGCATTGTAACGTTATAAATAACATTTTAATACTGTCGGTCTCATATATGAAAATAAGTTAAGAAATACAATTCTATTAACTTGTAAGGCTGTTATATAGACTAGGATGTTTTTGAGTCATGACAAGCCGCTCAATTCGGCGGCGGCTCGACTTGTTTCTCCGCCTTTGAATCACATTTACGCAGTTGCTTTAAAGCGAAATAACGAGTGATTTTTTAAGAGCTTGAGAACTTTTTTTTTTAAAAAAACGCATAAAATTTGCAAAATCTCATCGGTTCTTTATTTGAAACGTTAGATTGGTCCATGACATTTACTTTTTGAAGATAATTTCATTTAAATGTTGACCGCGGCTGCGTCTTAGGTGGTCCATTCGGAAAGTCCAATTTTGGGCAACTTTTTCGAGCATTTCGGCCGGAATAGCCCGAATTTCTTCGGAAATGTTGTCTTCCAAAGCTGGAATAGTTGCTGGCTTATTTCTGTAGACTTTAGACTTGACGTAGCCCCACAAAAAATAGTCTAAAGGCGTCAAATCGCATGATCTTGGTGGCCAACTTACCGGTCCATTTCTTGAGATGAATTGTTCTCCGAAGTTTTCCCTCAAAATGGCCATAGAATCGCGAGCTGTGTGGCATGTAGCGCCATCTTGTTGAAACCACATGTCAACCAAGTTCAGTTGTTCCATTTTTGGCAACAAAAAGTTTGTTAGCATCGAACGATAGCGATCGCCATTCACCGTAACGTTGCGTCCAACAGCATCTTTGAAAAAATACGGTCCAATGATTCCACCAGCGTACAAACCACACCAAACAGTGCATTTTTCGGGATGCATGGGCAGTTCTTGAACGGCTTCTGGTTGCTCTTCACTCCAAATGCGGCAATTTTGCTTATTTACGTAGCCATTCAACCAGAAATGAGCCTCATCGCTGAACAAAATTTGTCACATTTGAACATTTCGAACCGAACACTGATTTTGGTAATAAAATTCAATGATTTGCAAGCGTTGCTCGTTAGTAAGTCTATTCATGATGAAATGTCAAAGCATACTGAGCATCTTTCTCTTTGGCACCATGTCTGAAATCTCACGTGATCTGTCAAATACTAATGCATGAAAATCCTAACCTCAAAAAAATCATCTGGCAACATTGCCTTGAGTTGTAAACAACGTGTTATTTTTTGCTCGTGTGTGATTTTTCTTTAAAATTTAATTTTTCCTTTAAATCGCTTCCAATATGGCTAGCCAGAAGCGAGAATACTTTGGGAATAGTCCCAAATTTAAGACGATAAGGATTGATCCTGGCCCTAGTAACAGGTTTCATTTGCTAGCAAATGAAGAAGAAGAAGAGGCAAGAGCCGTCAAAGAAAGGGTACCACCAATAGTGGTAGACTCGTGTCACAGTTTCTCAAAAGTTTGGGAAATACTTGGTGAGGAGTACTTCTTCAAGAGAATGACAATTGGAACTAAGGTTACATGCAATACAATGGTCCTGTATGAAGCTGCGTTAAAAAAGCTGAGTGAACTGAAGTACAGTTTTTATACACACGAAGTTAAAGACGTAAAGCACTTTAAGTTAGTGTTATTTGGTTTGCCAAGAACAGACGCAAAACTTTTAAAGGAGGAATTGATTAAAATGCACAACATAAACCCAGTAAGTGTCAAAGAAATCGTAACCAAAAGGACTACAGCTGATGACGCTATATACTTGATTGAGTTTAACAAACAAGAAGTGTCAAAAAATGATATTATGAAAATAAAGTACTTTTGCAATATTGCTGTTTACTGGAGAAGACCTCTTAAAGGGAATAAAGGGCCTACGCAATGTAGGAAGTGCTCTATGTACGGACATGGAGCTAAAAACTGCAATAGAGTTATCGTCTGCGCAGTTTGTGCTGGCAATCACGACCAGACTGAGTGTGTATTGGCCAAAAACACTCAAGGGAGTAATGTTGTTTATAAATGCCACAACTGTAGCCAAAAGAACTTAAGAAACTCGAATCACAGGTCCGACGATCCTAAATGCCCTTGCCGTAAAGATTATTTAGAAATGCGCCTACGATTAACTTCTAAGTCTAGAACTAATTTCAACAAGTCGAGAATTAATCATGTGTATGATGAGACTGAGTTCCCACACCTGTCAAGTCAGAGTCAACCAACTGATTCACGAGAGCACACCTTCCAAAGGAAAAGTTTGTACTCTGAGGTTTCGAAAAACAGACCCCGCGACAGCAACAACGATGATGACTTATCTAACGAGAGACTGTTAGAAATCTTCTTTAGTGCTGTGGATGCACTAGAAAAATGTCGAAATAAATTTGACAAATTAAGAGTGCTTGGCATGATGCTCAAGCATGCTATATAAAATCATGGGTAGTCAAAATGTATACGTTATGCACTGGAATGCTCAAGGCATAACAACTGAGTCAGCAGCTGCACAGCTCGAAAAAGTTCTCCATGAGAAAAATATTGATATTTTACTTCTTAACGAAACGTTCCTGAAGCCGTATCATAGGTTAAAATTTGGAGGCTACAAAATATACAGAGAAGACCGTCAAACACATGGTGGGGGTGTGCTTATAGCGGTTAAAAATTACATAGATCATAAGTTGTTACCAAAGATTAAAACAATAACCATAGAAAATATCTCTGTGGAAGTTAAAATAAGTGGACGTCCCGTAAGTTTTATCTCTGCTTATAATCCTGTTTACACTTCTAATTTTAAAACTGACTTAGAACTTCTTACCAATTCGTTTAGTGACTATTTTATTTTTGGTGATTTGAATGCACAACATGTGAGTTGGAATTGTATTTCAAACAATTCAGCTGGCAAAGAACTGTACAGACATCACTTAAGTTCAAGTTATTATGTATATCATCCGGATACACATACTAGATTCGGCCAAAATATAATTCCAGTCCAACCATCCACGGTTGATATTTTACTTACTAACTCTAACATTTCATTTTCGCAGTTACAGTCACATCCAAATATTTTACAGTCTGATCACACCCCAATATCTTGTTACATTTTTGGAACACCACAAAATCACTTTGTTACAGTTCCGTTGTATAATCAGGCTGATTGGCCAGCAATTAAATACTGGGTCGAGAATGAAATTAAGAATCATAATATCGGACAAATAGAGCTTAACAATATAAACCTAGATTCGTCATTAAATAAATTAGTTAGTATAGTTAAAGAAGCCTTTTCCAAGATTCCAATTGGCCAGAAAAATCCTTGGCAGAGGGAAATTTCAAATACGTCTAAAATGCTGATTACTCAGAGGAACAAGTATAACCGTAAACTTAAAAGATGTAGAGATCCTACTTACAGAACTCAACTAATCAGCATTTTAAAACAGTTGAATCAATTAATTGATTTTCATTTGAAAAGGGATAGAAATGAAGCGTGGGCTAAATTCATTTCCAAACTGCCTTCCGGCTCTAAAAAGTTTTGGAAACTAACAAAAGCTTTAAAAGGTAGAAATTCTGCAATCCCCGATCTAAATATAAATGGGGAATTTTTAAGTACCGGTGAAGCAAAAGCAAATGCCATTGCGGAAGTTTTTAGATGCAACAATAATATCACCAACAACAATTCATCACCTTTAGATAATGTGGTTCTAAATTATGTGCAGGAACTTAACAATGTAAATCTCGCTGACAGTGACAATTTTGAATTCACAGATGCAGTAGAGGTAAAGACATTTGTTTTTTGTTTAAAAAATAACAAAGCCCCAGGTTTAGACGGAATTAACAGCATTATTTTAAAAAATATGCCCGATTACTTTTTTGAAACTTTGAGCAAACTATTTAATTACTGCTTGAGAAATGGTCATTTCCCCATGACATTTAAAAAGGCCAGAGTTATACCTATTTTCAAAACTGGAAAAGATCCTAAATTGCCTTCCAGCTATAGGCCAATAAGCATTTTGAGCTTGTTGGATAAAGTCTTTGAAAAAATAATCCACAAAAGAATCGTAGAGTTCTCAGAACAGAATAACATTATACATCAGCAGCAGTTTGGATTCCGAAGAGAGCACTCTACGGTACATCAAATCAAACGAGTGGTTAATATTATTGAGAATAATAAAAGAAATCGTAGAAGTACAGGTATTATATTTCTTGACATTGAAAAGGCTTTCGATACAGTATGGCATAATGGCCTATTGTATAAACTTAACTCTTTTAGTTTTCCTTTATATTTACAAAAAATCATACAAAGCTTTTTAGACCAACGTTCATTTGTAGTTTTCGTGGAGCGCATCTCATCAGATGAAAAACATATACTCGCAGGTCTACCGCAAGGTTCCGTTTTGTCACCTACGCTTTATTCGTTATATACGTCAGATATCACTCTACGCAGGAATCAAGAAGCAGCATTTTATGCAGACGATAGTGCTTTCATTTGCAGCGGTAAGGTATCTAATTCATTAGTTAGGAAAATGCAAGAGAGCTTAAATTCAAGCCAAAAATATTTTAATAAATGGAAAATAAAGGTCAATGATGATAAAACACAGGCCATTATTTTTCCATATAATAAGTCGCCAAAACGCATACCTTCTCAATCTATGTTGTGCCGTGGGAATGTTATACCTATAAAGTCAGAAATCAAGTATTTGGGCATTATAATGGATAAAAAACTAACATTTAAGCAACATGTCAACCAAATTTGTGAAAAAGCTATAAAGTGTGGTCGGGCATTGTTTCCCATACTCAACAGAAGATCTAAATTGAATATGAAAAACAAAATATTGTTATATAAAATGTGCATTCGACCAATTATGAGTTACAGCTGTCAAGTATGGTTTGATAAAACTGCGAAAACTCATACCAAAAAGCTTCAGATTATACAAAACAAGAATTTGAAAATAATTCATAATCTTCCTCGTAGGTATCCGACAAATTTACTTCACAGTAACTTTGGACACAAGATGATAAACGATTTCACTAGAGAACTGACACTGACATTTAATGAAAAATGCAGACTGTCAAACTTTGAATCAATAAGGAATTTACAAGGTAATCACTAAGATTCGTTCGTTAAGAATGAATGTATTAGTGATTATCCAAACAAATTTCTTTATAACTTCCATAGAGATCAAAAAGGTTTTTGTGAGCTATTTTCCTTAAGGCTGTATATTTATTGTTATTAGTTTTGTAAATTTAATTATAAGACTCTTATTGTTGTAGTACTTATAGTAAAATCTCATACCTCTGTACCTTTTATATTTTAAACTTGTAAATAAAGACTTTTATTAAAAAAAAAAAAAAAAAAAAAAAAAAAAAATCACCCATTAGAAAGCAATGCAAAATAATCAGAAAAAAATCATGAAAAAATCAATGATATGCCTAAGAATATGCTCATGATGTCATTGAACTTTTAAAGTAAACATCAAAATTAACATTCAAACAGGCTTGGTTGGTGGCAAAGAGGACGATGCGAGAAAAATGAGGTAAAATAAAAAAAAATCCGGACGAAAAAAACACCAAAACAAAACCCTTAAAAAACAAACAATACAAAGGCTAAAAAAGAACGGAAACAAAAACAAAGTAACATGTAGGTATGTACTTGAACATATTCAAGGCAAAACCAGAAATAATCGGTGTCAATTCCAAAATATTTCTATGAAAAAAAAAACAAAAAAACTATTAAAAAGTGAGTGAAAATAAGCAAATAAAACGGATAGGTATTAGTTAATAATATATTAAAAACATTTTTAATGATAAGATTAGATTTCAAATGTTTTTAATGAAAAAAAATATTCGCCAAAAAAATCTAAACACTAACGCACCCTGTGTAAAAGAAAATGACTTTTAACAACTTTTTTTTAAACAATTTAAAGTTTTGTTATATCAGGGCTACATTTTTACAAAAAAACATAGAAAGAAAATAACAAGAGCAATGTTCTGTAACTTAAGCGAGAAGTTTCTCACATAAAATTATTATAGTAAATTTCATGTACACGAAGTAGGCTAGCGCGGCCTGATTTATGTTAGAGAACAGATGCACAGGTGTCAAACAAAGAAAAAGCCTACCGTGTCGTAGTCGATAGCGTGCCGCCAACAATAATAATTACGTATAGGTATGGTATTATTTTTTTAAGTATAAGAGGCAGACACTTGAAATTTGCACACAATAATAAAAAGTATAAAAAATGAAAATTAAAGGTTGTTTCGATAGTGTCATAATTTTGACCGTTATAGGTAGACTCTTGAAACTTTCACAGAAGGTCTATTGCTTAAAACGTTTGTGACACCTATAGCAACAAATACTAAAAATTAAAGGGTGTTCCGATAGTGAGGTGATTTTCAAATATGTAGATTGATTCTTTGAACTGTAATATGTAGTTATTTACAATTTACACAGATTATTTAAAACTATTTTGTCTATACATAAATAAACTAGAAACTAAAGAGTGTTCCGATAGTGACTTGATTTTAACGTATATGGACTTATATTTGAACCGTTGAAGGTAGACTCTTGAAACAGGTGTATTGTTAGGGCCGCTAATAATAACGCTAAAAAATGGTGTGCAGATGATGACATGATCTAAAGTATAGGTATATGGCTTTATTATTTGAATCGTAACAGCCAGACACAAAATATTTTTTACAATATCTACCATTACAACAAGTAGCAAATATAAAATTAATAAAATTGAAAGAAAACGAAAATATGTATTTAAAATTGTAAAATATGTGAACCGTAACAAACAGACATTTAAAATTTGTAAAAGCATACAACATAAAACTAAAAATTAATGAGGCTCCATAAGACATGAACAAAGTTACCTACCAATATCAAATTATATTACCTACCAATATCAATATATATTATATGGGCAACCATTCTTGTAATAAAAAAAACCCTTGTTTTTTTTTTTTTTTTTTTTTGGTTAAAATGTTTTTTGGTAAATGTTATCTATTTAATTTTCTTTCTATTTTTGCTGCATTTAAATAATTTATTATTTCTTATTAATTTCTTATTAACCTTTGAAGATTTTGTTGTTAGTACCAAAAATATGTCAAATAATTAATTTAATCAATATAAATATTTAATTTTTACATATTTACACTTGTGCTTCTATTTAAGTCATCTGGAAAAAGTATAGTGTTCACATGAATATGGAATCTCTAATTAATTTTACTTTACATTAGGCTCATATTTAGTTGACACGCCTCTATTCCTTAGCACTGCAGCAATCCTCTTTTTTTAATTTTGAATAATGCAGCACATGAAATGGGCTTGTTTTTGGGCTTGAGTGCAGCTACTATCCTCTTTATAATCCCCTATAGATTTTCTACGTGATTTTGTGCTGACCGATATAAGGTCTTAAATTTATTCTCTGCAATCTAGTACTTGAAATGTCTAAGCTAAGTACCTATGTACATATTTCTAAAAGTAAATACAATTTTATAAACTCAGAACGTCAAGAAGCATAAGTTACATTTTTTATGTGGCCCTAAAGGAAGGAGGAGGTGGTGTGGAGTAGTGCAAGTTTAACTCCATAACGGATCATCTGAAAAACTAAATTCAATTTATTTTCAAGATATTTAGAAAGTTGTGGAAAAGAAGAATCTTCTTATGGAAATAATATATTTTTTACGGCTAGGTATATTCTTTCCATTTTCATCCTTTTACTATATGTACATACTAAAAAAAAGTCATAATAGACCAACAAGAACTTACCGTCTTTTCTCCTTAGGCTTACCGCTGGCTGTTAATGCAACGGAAGTTGATGCCGTTGAGTTATTGTTTGTAGCAGTTGGTTGAGATGAAGATATCACGACAGTTGAGGCTTTATCGACAGCAGTTTCATTTAATGTATGAGAAAATTCCGAGGTCGTGGTCATAGTTTTGTTTTGATTTCTATTTACATTGTTTTTATTAGATGTATCCACAATTTTTGATACTACACCCATTGTTACTAAATACTTCTTTTTAATCCTTACATTCAGTTTTAAAAAAACACAATAGCACTTCACTATAGATAATTTTTTTTTTATTCCAAATCTTAATTATTTCTTTACATTTTTGAAAAGTACAATTGGAAATAAATTAAAACACAATTGTGATTTGGCAGAATTTTTGTTGTTGTTAAAATTATTTACTATGTTTTTTATTTATCAAATACCATTTTATTCCATTCCAAATTTCTTACAAACACATGGGTTTATTTTAATTATACCTAGGTATTAATTTTTGTATTTCTTTTTCTTTACCTGGGTTATGTTTCTTCTGTTTTGTACAAATTTAAATGAAAACTAGCTCTCTCTCCCTCTTCTTTTTAATTTTCACTTAACTGCTTTGTTGCCTTTTCCAGCACAAATAAGTTAATAAATTGTTCACTTGAGAGTTAAATTATTTCATAGTATTTCTCTAATACATTTGTTTTATATTTCAATGTGAGAAAAATTATATTACTTAATCGCATGCAAAATGACGAAATAAAATACATATGTATATTGAAGGAGAATTTAATAAACCACTCACAAAATAAAAATAACACAAAATTTAATTTTTTTTGTTTAAATGTGTATTGATTAGTGGTTTGATTTACTTCTTTTAAATATTGTTTGTATTCTTAAGAAAGCACAAGCATTCAACACTCACTACACTGGCGGCTGTTGGAAATTCAACTTTCTCTTATAAATTTTTAAATTAATTTAAACAAGTCACTTGCGTTATATTATCTTTCAATAATAAAACAATATTTGTGGTCCGTTTTTATGGTATTACTTTATTTTTACTTTGAGGTCATTTACAAAAACACAACAAAAATCCTTTCGGGTTTATAGTTGTTTACACGATTTCTCTTTTTCTTTTACGAGTTTTTCACACTAGTTTTTCCATTTACAATTTAAATTTATTATTGAAAAACATTTCCCGAAAATTTTTTAATCATTTTGAATATTTTCATTTCACTTTTTCTCTAATTAATTAAGATTTCTTTACACATCGACATTCAAGTTTCTCCAAATATTACACGAAATAAAATCCAAAAGAGAATTGACAAAACTTATACATAGTTGTATTTTACGATATTTTAAATTGCGGTCAGTGTTGCTAACCATCATATGAAAAGTAGTACCAAGTTTCTGTTAAATAAATATTTTAATCCTTTTTTAATTTTAAAGCCATAAAAATTACAAATTAACTTTATAGTTAAGCCAATGTGCATTAAGATATAAAGAAAAAAAATTGTAATTGTAAAACTATGTAAAAATATTGGTACATTTATTTGTGTAGTGTCAATACTTAAAAGAAAAATGTAATTAAGCGTCGTTTATATAAAACATATGAATTAGAAAATAATTTCAGAGCTCTAGAAAAAGTATCGTATATTTTTTTCACTCTAACAAAGTACACTCTATCCAATATTGAAGTCAATTTTGAAATTAAAATCTGTGTATTTCTTGTAGACTTGCTGAATTTAAAAAGGTTTGTAAAACAAGATCGGCAACCTCTCTTAAATGTACAATAAAAAAAATGCAGGCGGTCGTTGGGACCATAGATTACATAGATAGCCAACTCTCATAATGTCAAAAAGTGGCTATCATGTCATGACACTTACGTGTACGGTGTGAATTTAACACAAAAAGGGAAGTAAAATTTGTACTTTAACGCGATATTTTGTTGCACTTTCCAAGGATATAAATAATTTTGAATTTTTTTTACTAACAATTTATTTACAATTTAATGTATTTTAAATTTTTTAAAATTTAAATAAATTTAATTTTATGGACATTTGTTAGGTGAAATTTATTTATTGACAGTATTGTATAATTTGTCTTTTAGGAAAAGAAAATTGTCAATACAGAATAATAAATAATTAAAATAAGTATTGAATCTAACGTTTTTCGCAAATAATTTTATCAGCAAAAAAATATAATATTCTTACTTAAAAACAAAAGAAATAGTTAATTTCAACATCTAAAATTGATTGTAAAAAATGTAGTTTTTTTACAAAAAAACTACATTTTCGTGAGGACTCCCGATAGAAGTGAAAAGTAATAACACTTATAATGTAAAAAATCTACAATGTAATAGTTGACACTTCACATTGATACGTTAATTTTATGGCACAATATTTGTAGCTAATTAAATTAAAAGAATCAAAAGAAATTGCGTTATATATTACTGACCTTCTTTTTCCCCGTCACCATTAGTCATTAGTAGTGCGTTTCCATTTACGTGTTTTCGGCCACAACACTTGATTTGCTCAAATCAATTTTATTGCTACTTGATTTCCCATACATATTTCATATGAGCAAATCACTTTATATGACTTGATTTGCACCAAGTCATATCGAAAATTATATATACAACCATGCGTAGCCTCTGTGCAATACCGGGTCAACCATGCATGGTGATTAACAAATGCGTTTTGTTTGGTTCAAATAACTCTCTTATTATAAAAATATGTCTTTTAATGTGAATTTTCTTCATTTTTTCCGACACAATTGGGTTTATAGCTGACACAAAATTGTTGTGTTTTATTAGCATATCTTTCCTATACATCATAAAATTTAAGAAAAACTCAATTTTATCTTCCATTTTATAGTTTCTTTTATTAAATAACACAATTTTTTGTTTGTTTTATAATAAAAATATTTTAAACAACATAAACTTAAAATTAATTACGAAAATTCTAACATGAAAACATTTAAGAGATAGTGGAAACACTTCGATATGTTTTGCTGAAATCAACTTGTTTTCCTTATAATGGGAACGCACTATAACACAAAATAAACCCCCGTCAATACCATGTCTTAACAAAAGTCAAACTTTATAAAAAAAACATTATTATTAATAGGTACTGGTTTTTTTATAATATAAGTACGGAACATTATATGATCGGCATATAATATTCGCTGATCGGCGAATATTTGTAGCTACCCAAATTAAATGAACTAAGCCTTATAGCAGGTAAAAATATTGTAATATGGCTAACATTTAATTTGTAAACAAACAGAAGAATGTAACGGTCTTTATAAAAACATGTGCTTGTACCTTCTGAACTATGTACATACATACATATGCATTTACTGTGGAAAAAGTATATCCATACAGCATATGTACATTTATAGATTAGAGAACTAGAAAGACACTGATGACAGTATACTACTCGAAATAATATATATTTTTTTTATGTGTTACTGAGCATATCAAAGGGTTCAAAAGATAAGGTCATATGGATTAAATACCATTAACTGTAGGGACATCCTTTAGTTTCCAACTTTATACTTATTGCTATAGCGGACATAGAATAATACGTTCTGTATCTGGTTCAAAAGTTAGGGCCATATATGTGAAATTACATCAAGTATTGGCACACCCTGTAAATTATACTTTAAATATATATACTTGTTATTATACTGAACATAATAATGTCCTATTTATGAGTTTTTATCTATAACGGTTCAGATGATAGGTCTTATAACTTAACCTATGGGGAGACCCTTTAATTGTCAAATTTAGTTTTCTATTAATTTTTGTTATTAGGAGCTATAGTGATACGCACTTTTTTGAATTTTAATTTAATTTACGGTTCATAATACACCAAAAAACATGTATGTTGTATGGGGACACATGCGCGCGTCAGTGTCATTGTCGCTTAAAGTGGTTTGCTGATTGGATTCCTCGAATAGCTGTACCATAGATAACACATAGATAGTCAACTGAAACGTCAAAAACCTAAGTCTAAGAATGTATTGGTAGGCAAAATTGTATAAGTGTTGGTTAAAAAAAAAAAATTCCCCACAGCACTTAAACTGCACATAGTTGTATAAAATATTTTGTAAAAAGAGAATATTTTTTTACATTCAATTTTAGATGTTAAAATTAAATAATTCTTGTGCTTTTTAATAAAAATATGAATTTTGTATTTTTCTAATATACATATTTATGTGCGAAAAAAGTTAGATGAATGCAAATTTTAAATATTTATTATATTGATTTGAAAATGTTCATCCCCTAAAAAACAAAAAAAGACAATACTGCGTAGAAATAAATTTCACCAAACAAATGTCAACAAAATTAAATTTATATTGTATTAAAAAATTTAGAATAAAATAAATTGTTAAATAATTTTTTGTGCAAAAATTCAAAATCGTTTAAATATTTGAAAAGTGCAGTGGAATATCGCGTAATAGTGTTTATCTAAACGTGAATAAAAATTTTGCTCCCCTAAGTGTGTTGAATTCACACCGTACCCGTATTTGTGAAGACATTTGTAGCCACGTTTTTGACGATTGGAGAGTTGACCATCTATGTGTTATCTATGAGCTGTACTGCGGTACTGTTATTGGTGGTTGCTATAATCAGCTACATGTAATCGTTTTTGTTATCGTAAATAACCTGGAATTTTTAATTAAATAAATCGGACATTGGTGGAACACCGTTTTTAAACCTCAATTTTCTCAGGAGGAGCACCATTAAACTCAATTTTTCATTGGAGAAGAAACATTAAATTCAAGTTTTTTTCATTGGAGGAGTACCATTAAACTTATTTTAATTTTACATAGCTGAATTTGGAGTTTCACTCCCTAGTGTGTATACCTGAAAAAAATTTGTCTTCATATAAAAAACCACCACCCCTATCGCCAATAATTATTCCCATAAAAAAACTCCAAAATTTTCTATAGTGAATGATTCCAATAAAAAATGTACTTGTATTTTACGGCTGGTGCATTTAATGGCAATGGCAAAAACTCAAGAGACTTGCGGAAATTAATAAACTCTAAGAGTAGTGACAACACTTGAGATAGGCTTTTCTATTCAAGTGATACCTTGGTAGAAAATATTAACAAGTTGGCAAAAAACTAAAACTCAAGAAAATTCGTTTGAAAACTTATAGCTTATTTTGCTTATTGTCAGAAAGGCCATCTGGCCTACTACTTTAAATTTAAACACGTGTGTTTATCTACTCCACAAGATGGGGTAATATATCAACACTTGAAATTTTTATAGAAGGTGTATAACTATAGCCTCTATAACAAAATAATTAAAGTTAAGTACATAATTTTAATTAATAAAATTGAAGTTATCTTTGTATATATAATTAATAATCCCTTCCGTAATACTACACCAATTTTGAAAGATTTATATACACGATACAAATTTTCCACTCTATAAGGGAGGTACCTCATCCAATTATCCCAATCTAGTGTAAATCTTGCTTGACTATGCACATTACTCCGAGCGTTACTTGTGCAAAGTTTCAAGTCTCTACCTATTGTAGTTCTCCAGCCTGCGTTTTTTTAGACTATGCACATTAGCATAAGGGTTACTTGTGGAATATTTAAAGAATCTACCTATTGTGGTCCTCTATATTTGGATAATAATAATTATTCACATTGCATGGGGGTACCACGACTACTATCCCAATCCAGTCTGTATTTTGTTAGACTGTAGAAATTTGTGTGGGGGTTACTTCTGCAAAGTTTCAAGACTACCTATTGCGGATCTCCCACTACTCCAATGCAGCCTATGTATCGCTAAACTATGTATTATAATAAGGGTGTTACTGGTGAAAAAGTTCAAAGCTCTAAAATAGGTAGATAGTTAGTCTAGTTACCAGCGAACGACATTTAATTTTATTTATATATGTAGGTTAACATATTACATACATATTAATTTTATCTCTAAAATTTCTTTTTGTGTTTTAAGCAAAAGCATCGGAGTAGCCACCTTATCTTCAGTCTGGCAGCGCTAATAATTGTTTGTGTGTGTGTTTTGTCAAGCACCGCATTTTAACGCGACGTAAAGTGAAAATTTTTCCCTCAAGAGAAAAACCAAAATTGTAAAGAATAATATAATTTTTATTAAAAGTCCATTAGATAGCAAAAATGGTTAAAGAGAAGAAACTGTTTAACATCGGCGATTTGGTTTTTGCTAAAGTCAAAGGCTATCCGGCGTGGCCAGCTAAAATTACCAAGTACAACAACAAAAAATATAATGTATACTTCTATGGAACCGGTGAGACGGCCAACATTAAGGTGGAAGACCTTTTTCACTATGTTGAAAATAAAGAAAAATTTGCCACAGACAAGAACATGAAACGTAACAATTTTCGCGAGGCCATTGATCAAATAGAGGCAGCATCCAACGGTGAAGATTCGGCGCCTATTGATTTGACAAATGTGGCGTCTGAAGTCAATGATGTTTCGCAAGCTGAAGAGGCTTTGGAGAGTACTTTGGATGAAAGTGTCGTCAATAATACTACGGTCGACGAATCGCAGTTGTTGGATGAGAACTCTGAAAAAGTTCTAGAAATGAAAGAGGAAATAAAAGAAGTAGTGGTAGCATCAGTCCCCCTTGGCACAGATCTTACTGAACCTGTAAGTCGAAGTGGTCGTAAAATAAAAGTAAAACGTTACATTGATGACGTTGGTGATTCGTCGAATACAATGAATGCTCCACCAGCAAAGAAAAAAGTTGCACCAGAAGGTAAGTTGATCGAAATAAATCTTGGGTGTAAAGAAAATATTAGTGGATCTTTTTTAAGGAATATCAACCCCTGAACCTAAGGTAAAATCTGCCAAGAAAAACTCTGGCAATGCAAAGCCAATGGCGACAGTTACACCCACTGTTAAGTCATCCAATAAATCGGAAGTTCAAAACAATCTTCTGTTGGCGTTTATTCCACCGTCTAAGTGTATCGGTATTAAATTGGATTACCAAAAGCCAGAAATGTTTGATTCGCCTGAAGCCAAGCGCTTGTGGGAGGAGGAAGCTCTGAAAGAGGCAGAAGACCTTAAAGCAAAGCTGGAAATGGGTTCTATTAAAATCGATGCGGTTAGGGATCGTATTGTTATCAATCCTTCCAGATCGAAAATACATCGTGAGGCCAAGGAGCGGTTTACGAGTGAAATGATTGAACAAGAGGATGCATTATTAGTTGAAAGAGATTTTATACAAATCTCCCAACAACTACGTGAGTGTTTGGGACTAAAACGTGCCGATGTTGATCGTTGTTTGGATATACTAAAACAATACAAGGAATTCCAATTAACAAAATTGATGCTATTGCGTAATCCCGATTGTGTTGACAGCATACGCCGTTTAAGACGTTATATTGGCAATTTAAAACAATGGAAACTCTCAGAAGAAGAGGAAAATGCATTCAAAGCTAAAGCTGAAATTATACGTTACGAAGCGGTTTTGATCTATAACAATTTCAAGAAAATTTTTGGTCCCAACTCATCCACTCACTTCTGGGAAGAATTCTGCAACCAAGTTCAGGCCTATAAAGAAAATACTAAACATATTCAAGATCAAAATCGTTTAATATTAACAGAAAAAATATACAAAGCATTGTCCAATAAATACACAAAACACAGTAAGACGGATAATATTGCTGAATCTGAAACGAAGGCTATTAAGGATGACAACACAAATGCTATAAGCTCTGAGGAGGTTGATAAAACTGAATTACCAGCTGAAGCAGAG
Organism: Phasia obesa; assembly: GCA_949628195.1. Taxonomy (NCBI): domain Eukaryota; kingdom Metazoa; phylum Arthropoda; class Insecta; order Diptera; family Tachinidae; genus Phasia; species Phasia obesa. Next base: position 72,039,909 of record OX451215.1, read on the forward strand.
GAAGCCGCAGAGGCAATGGAAATCAATGAAATAATTGAAGAGCAAGATAAACTAGATGATGCCTCAGTGGACAATCAAACAAACACTGATATAGCTGTAGAGGCCAATTAGGCTAGCAATTGTTAGTTTTTAAAGATTTAGTTATTAGTTGAAAAAAAAACGTTTTATTGCAACAATACTAAATGAAACGCGCGTAATTTTATAATTTCCTTTTTTTAATTTGAATTGATAATAAGTTTTTTATTATTATTCGGCAAGAATAATTTTATTAAACTCTATCTACCCTTTTATTGTAAGTTATTTTTACATTTATTTACGAATATTTAATATTTTTGGAAACTACTTACACTAAAAATAACGTAACATCTGATAACTACGGCCTTTGTTATGATTTTAACTTTCTCCATAATGATGTGTTTTTTAGTGTTAATAAAATACAAAATTACCAGTTTTTTTCAAAAAATCCTAAATCGAACTGTATTGGTGTCACATATACATATATTTAAACAAAAAATATTGTTTAAAAAAATTTCAGTATAAATAAATAAGAGTTCATGTAAAAAATACACTTAAAAGTTTAAATCCTATGAAAATAAATATAATATAAAATAGCTTGATCCTGTCATTCATTCATCATTTGTAAGTCCTTTGATGCCCAACCAACCTGTACTGCAATTCGCAGAAGGCAAACGCCTTAATGTCTGTAGCCTTACAATGTATGGTAGTAATAAAAAATCGCGTTTCATATATCGACAACACCAAATTAACTTTGATATACTTATGGGTAATAGTATGAACCACCTATTTTAAACTATACATTTAGTTTTTAGTTGAAAACGATCAGGAACGTTATAAAAAGCATTTTTGGTTTAAAGCCGACTCAAAAAAAAAACAAAAAATTAGGCCTGTGTTTCGATTTTATAGAGGTTTCACACTTTATTTTGGAATTAAATTACGTGATTTGATATCGATCGAAATTTCTATAGAATTTAAATTGAAAATTCAATTATGGAAAAATTTAATAAAAAGTAGTTGTAAGTCTTTTTTTATACATACGGCAAATTAAGTTTTTGTTAGTGATATTGTATTTAGTCAATCAGTACTAGGTAATCAGTACTAAAAATATTTTAACTTATTTTATTAATAATAAGATTGATGACTGGATACAAATATCTTATTGTTTATGCGTTTGGACATACTTTTTACCAATTTTTGTATAATTTCATCTGTACCTCGTTTCCGTAACTGAAGTGAGTAACTTTTCACATGAAAATATTATAGTCATCCTATTTTTCCAGGTTACCCCATAGCTAATCCTAAACTTTTAAACATAAAGTAATGGAAAAGTTCGTTATTATCTATCTAGCTCACCCTGTGTAAAACATGATGACTATAAGTAAGAAATTTCTCACATAAGTTACGGCAATGAGGCGCGGGATTGGAGTCGTAAAGTAGCTTTGAATTGAGGAACACGTTCGCGCGTCATTGTCATTATCGTTTAAGGTCAAGCAGGCCGTCGTTTTTGCTCGGTCTTCAAGTGGTTTGCGTCTCCCTCGCACTGGCTGATTGGCTTCCACGGTTAGCTGTACCGTGGTACAGTTAATTTGTGTTTGCATCAATCAGCCACGTGTAATCGCTTGGGTTATCGTGTATAACCTAAATTGTTTGCATAAATTGAAAATCGAAATCAAGAAACAACATGAAAAATTAATACATAAATAAATTAGAGAAAAAGATTTACATACATTTGACGAAAGGTATAAAAAAAGGATTGCAACAAACAAATGAAACAAATAAATAAAAACTACATATGACCAGAAAAATTCTACTACAGAAAAAACTAAAATAAACAAAACATTGTTTTCAACCTAACCGTCGTTTGTGAACAAGACCAAAAGCTGCAAATAAGAACCTAGTGTTTACGGCAGCTGTTTACCATTTGGCACCAACATTGTTGCTCTGTATGAGCAACAATCCAGAAGAAGAGGCACGGGATTTTTCTGCCACTCCAGCTGCACACATTTGCCACAACACGATATTTTCCCGATCGCCAATGTTTTTTCAGGTGTGTTTCGGGTCTCCAACCTGTTAACAACACAAGTTCTTCCTTACAATATGCGCTCATATCAAAAAAATCGGGAAGATAGGTATGCAATAACAACAAAAAAACCACCACTTGACCATTTGTTTAATATGGTGTCGTTGAATTGTCTCCTGCGCCGGTAATACCTTTTACCGTCAGACTGATATCGGTTTAATTTGGACTTATTTGACCGTATTACGTTATTCCAGATGCATAGCGAATTGTATTCTTTATATTATAATATTCTTTATATAATACTGTGAGCAGGGCAACTATTTGATTAATTGGACCTCATTGCGTAAATCCATCGTTTAAGTTGATATCCCCGAGGGTACAAACTGTCACTTCATCATTCCAAAAACTTTGTCGAAGTGCTCTCAGGGAAATTGGGGACAACAGACGCCAGGGTTCCTGAACCTAAATCTGGAAAGAACAAGTCGGTTTTAATATGGGTTCATTTCGAGGCCCGACCAGTATCCAAACGACTGGTAACACGGGAAGCGGAGGCTACGCAGAAAGCCGCTCCTCTCTTCGTAAATCCTCTTCGGCGGTTCAGGTGGTGGATGTGGTTTGGATCGATGTATGCAAAGATGGTGCATTATTGATCAAGTGTGCTGTGGCACTTTCAGCAAGAGTTGGATTGTCTCCAACCCCTAAACATAAGGTTAGAACATGTGACTGTGCGGTTAATTTAATGCGATATGGATACCATTACACATGACACGTTATCGTATATCGCACTGTACTACACAATGGGGGTGCTAGTTTACACTTTCTTTTTACTCGGTGGTAAGACCACCACCGGATAAGAGCCACCACGGCTAGGTGCCGTCGTTAATCTGTTTAACTTGATATGTGGAATAAAACGACATATTGCTAAAAGCTTAATTTTCGCCATTTTTGGTTCTTTGCGTTTTGCAAGAACATTGAAAAATCAAATTTGCAACCTTTTATACCTAGGTATTTTTTAATACAACTTAAAAAATATTTAAAAATACATTAGTTTACATTTCATTCGTTGGACATACTTTTTTCCATTATTTTAGATTTTAACGGCGAATCCTTCATTGACTCTCCTTTTACTTTCAGCTCCATGTTTTTCAATTCTTTAATTTTTTCCCTGTGTCTTTTGCAGCGTTTTGATGAGCTTGCCCTTTCAGCCAACATTTCTTCAGGTGTCCTAAATGCTTTGCGTCGAATTTCTCCCAAACGTCTTTTAGAATTTCTTAGACTTTTACGTAAAGCCCTCTGTTCGGGAGTTTCATTTGCTTCTAGTTCTAAACGTTTTTGTTTTGTTCTATCTGTATTGCGTTTCGCGTCTTCTATCAAATATGTTTCGTTTTCAAAGTATCGCAATTTTTGAATGAGACGGTTTTTCATTTTGAAAACACGTAGCCGAAATCTACGATAGTCACGCTCCTCGGATGATTCTCGTTCGCGAAATCTACGTATTCGGAGTTTGGATTTTTCTTTTTGTGTTAATTCTTGGTTGGAATCCGTTTCGAACAAATCAGCGTAGTATTCACTGTCCTTATCTTTTCTCTTTTTTCCGGCCTCGGATTTTTTTGATACTTTTAGATTTAGAAGACGTTGTCGTTCTGTGTAAATTAATTTTTCTAATTCGCTCATTTTTTCCAAATCTGCTTCACATACTTCAGGGTGATAAAGAGGATCATTAGGTATTATATCTGTCGGTTTTATATTGCTATTTGATGGTATGTCTTCTGTGTGCGTTTTCATTGTGATACATTTTGTTTCAGGATCAACTACGACTTGAAGATGTAATTGAGTTTCTTCCAATTCTTTTGGTATATTATCCATTGCGAGTATTTTTTTTTTTTTTTTGTAAATTTTATATTTATAATTTTTAACTAGGTAGGTATAATATTTAACTTATCTAAAACAAAACTATAAAAAAGAGTTGCCAAGTTTTTTTTAAACAATTGCTATTTAGTTTTGAACTATTTTCAGCGTAACAATGATTTTTGCAAATGAAATTAGCCAAGGTATATTTAACAAGGTGATAGCGTAAGGGAGAGGAAATTTCAGCAAAAAAATTTTTGAATTTTTTTTATATGGACTCTGACAGTAATATCTAGTTTATTCTCTCTTAAAATACCTTATTAATATCAAACTACATATAAAAAAATTTAAAAAATTTTTCTTTAATATTAGCTCCGCCTTGTGCAGTCACATGGTTAAATATGCCTTGAAATTATCCAATGCAAATTCACAATGAATTCACCTTATAATTAATCGAATGATTTGTTTGTTTTTACTTATCCGCTCTCAAAACACATCAGGCAAGGCATATTCAGGTATGTGATGGAAAGCTATTTTGAAAACGAATCGATTTTAAAACGATTTTGTTGTTTTGTATAAAAATTTGTGTTTACAAATTTGAATTTTTTTTATTATTTTTGTCTAAATTCTTAATTATTCTCTTCTGGTATACTTTTCAAACCCAAATGTTAACAGATGGGTTCAAAAATAGTTCTCAAAATCGATCGAAATTCATCACACCCTTTGAAAACGATCGTTTTAAATCGATCGCTTTCCATCACATACCTGATTAACTAGGTAGACTCATTAGTACAACAACTACAACCACAGGCATTTTGTTTGTGTAAAAAATAGCTTCTTTGTCATAAACAAAATGGTAACCTCTTCAGGGAGATTGGCACATATGTGTACATTTAGCTTCTGTTACATTTTTTAAGAGGAATTAGCAGAAAGTTTTATCACAGCACTGCATTCCAATTTCGCAATATTAGCCCATTCAGGCTACCACGAAATTCAGTAATTTCGAGCTGAAATTAGGAACGAAATCTAAAGTGTTCATACTGGGCTTTTTGACATTTGAGGTAATTTGGGAAACAGCTGATCACATTTAGTTACATTTGTATAATTAAATTATTTTGCGAAAAGCTTTCGCACAACACTTTCGTATTGATTTAAAATATACATGAATATTAAAAACAACACTACAACAAAATTAATGTAGAATTATGTTGTATGTAAATAATGGAAATATTTCATTTGGCTTTTAAATTTTTTTCAAACAAAACGAACTTTCAAGGTTGTAAGTCTGGTCATGGTTTCGAAAAAAATTAGCTTTTTCTACAAAACCAGCGTTGTCTATTGTAATTTCAAGTTAATTTCGACGAAATTAAGTAGAATGAGTTAATTTGGGCAATGGTAAAATGTATGCGAAATTATGTACGTAATTTCAAGTTGATTTAGGCCGAAATCACGAAATGACTTAATTTCGTGGCAGCCTGAATGGGCTATATTATATCAATTTCGAATTCTTGCATTCTTTTTAACTTTTTAATGATAAAGAAAAAAAGATGTCTCTTCTTGAGTTTAAAGCCTTATTGGCCAGCTCGCTAATACAGATAGGTAAACGTAACAAAAAACGAAGTATACCCTGTACAATTTCTGAACCATCTGAAAAGTCAAAAACAAGATTAAAGTTAATCCAGAAATTAGACTATATTAGACATGAAATCTTTCCATTCATAGATGAACTCAAATGGTCACATATCGTCGCGTTTATTCTTAAACCACGACAGTTAAACTTACAAATGGAAGTTGAACTAACAAACTCCATATAAAAAAAATTTAAAAATGTTCGCCTTAATATTTACCCTAGTGAGGCTATCTTGCTCTCATCTTTCTAAACCCCCATCTACATTAGTCATTAACATGGCTTAACCCGATGTCCACATGTGATGAATTTTCATCATAACTTGTAATATAACGTCGGCAGAGCAACTGTCAAATTGTTATCAATATCAATACATAGGGAAAGATGTCCTTTTTTTCCAATAAAAAGAAAATAAACGTCAGTGTAAAAAATGCAATTGAAATGACGTTTTACATCGTAACATAATTATCCGCACATGAGCTCTGATGATTATACCATAACGGTAATGTAATACTAATAAATGAAGAATACACGAGATGAATTTTCATCTTGATATAAATTTGACATTCATCTTGATATAAATTCATCAGGTGTGGATTCCGGGATAAGCAAGCCATAGACGATGCGATGAGTTTTACAACAAATTCTAGGAATCGTAAGTTGTACGCGAGTTGTGCACAAATTGTATACGGTTTTGCGGAATCGGTTAATCCGATTTGTCAATAAGCATCCTTTAAAAACAAAGTTGTAAACAATTTTTTTTGTTCTCTTTTCTCTTTCTTTTAAGTGAAAACTTCTTTAGGCACGTTGAGCACTTTTTGGTTTTAAAATAATTATTGTACTCAAAAACCGTAACCGTCGTCACCATTATCAGAACCGTAACCGTTTCTATACATAGGATTTGGTTGAAGAAAAATGATTAAACTCGCATCATCGTCACCTAACGTTGGTTTTTATATATACATAGATCTGCTGGTTTCAGACTGTGTGACGGTCTGACTCACTGTTTGATGGTCTGACTGTTTGACTTTGACGACCTGACTGTACGACTGTCTGAAGATCTGACGGTCTCACTCACTATCTGACGGTGTGACTGTCTGACGATCTAAAGGTCTGACTGTCCGACGATCTGACGGATTGTTTGACGGACTGACTGACTGTATGACGGACTGTGTGACGATTTGAAGGACTGTCTGATGGTCTCACTGACTGTCTGATGGTTTGTCTAACTGACGGTCTGACTATCAGATGGTCTATCTGACTGTGCTGTCCACCGGTGTTCCTGCCGTTCAGTTTGTCTCTATAATTATAGAAGAAGACTTACAATCAGTCACTTAAATGACATAGAAACATATCGCACTTGATCAACAAGAGGGTATTAACTCAAAATTTTTAAATTTTCACTTTTTGCAAGAAATCAACGAACAACATCAATATCCATCTACTGTAAAAATTTTAACGTATTCTAATTACTCTTTCATCTCGAAACCCGCATATGAGACCATTTTCGTGATAGTGTCTTGAGTACCTTTATATCAACAAGAAAGTATTATTATACTCTTCACCACAGGTGGAAAGGGTATATCTACAATACACAATACAATATTCATTTCCGACCCCATAAAGTATATATATTCTGGATCCTTATACATAGAAAAGTTGATTAAGCGATGTCCGTCTGTCCGTGTTAGTGTTGTAATGTCATTTGCCAAGGCACCAGAAGAGATACAAAAAATTTAAGTACACCAATCTGTCAGGCATAGTTTCGACAATTTTGGTATTGCAATTCAGCAACATCGGGTCATTCCTTTGGACGCTGTGGGCCAAAAACCACGCCCACCTATATTTTTTCACTTTTTTTTAATTTTTTTCGGCTTTAATGATTCTGTTTTGCCTTTTTTGTCAAATAAATATTAGATTGCGACAGGTAGATCGCAAGGAGTGCATACAGATCTCGGGGGATCAATAACCCCCTGCGAGGGGCGATTTTTGTTTGTTTTTAGATTGGTAGGGTTTTCTGCTTTGATTTGTATTAGAGACCTTAATAGAAAGCAATACACATAGAGGTAGCCAACGGACCCACAGGGTACCCACTGATAAATAGGAGCAGTTAAAAGGACCCCCCATTTGTCAATATGAGGAATTTTTTTTTAAGGTTTTTCTTTTTGCTTTAGTCTGACCATTCTAACTCAATATAGATTGCAGAAAGTTCCTAAATTTAACAAAAAATTTCAATAAAATTTAAAAAAAAAATAAAAAAATAAAATTTATAAAAATTTTTACAAAACATTTTCAAAAAGATATTTTACAGAAAAATATTCGAAAAAAATTTTTTAAAAAATTTTCCAAAAAATTTTCGAATAAAATTTTACAAAAATTTATTTTTACAAAATATGTATTAAATATATGTTATGTTACTTACACTCATCATTTTCATAGAAATATAGAATTTTTTTTAAATATTTAGAAAATCGTTTGTAAAAAGTTTTGCAAAAATTTTTGTAAAAATATTTTTTTGAAAAATTTTCTGTACAAATATGTTTTTGAACATGTTTTTTTTAAATTTGTTTTAAAAACTTTTTTGAAAATTGTTTGAATTTTTTTTCCTGGTCGCGGTCTAATATCTATTTAACAAAAA
>OX451215.1:72048259-72277320 GCA_949628195.1 Phasia obesa
ACAGCGAAAAACTGTTAGCTGAAGTACAAGAAGTTTCTAGAGCAAACAGCGAAAAACTGTTAGCTGAAGTAAGAGGTGAAGTACAGGAAGCTTCTAGGGCTAACAGTGAGAAACTAGAAAAAGTTATAACGAGAAGCTACAGGAAATTTCTAAAACAGTCAATAAACGTGTTGACACCTTAGAAACAAAAGTCTGCAAGTTCGATGAACAAATCTCTGCCGTTGAAGTGCAACTGTCTGGTTTAAACAGAAAAGTGAATCTTCTAGAAACTAGTGGCGTCGAAGTACAGGTGAAGGATGTCGATGTAAAGCTGCAGGAGCTTGAAAACAAAATTATGAGCCTGGAAATAAGAGAAGGTCCAGTACGAGTAGTGACGGAAAACACAAATAGGATAAAAGCTCCCAGTTTCGATGGCACCGTACCCTACAACGTCTTCAAATTTCAGTTCGAGACAGTGGCCAGTAAAAATCTATGGAGCAATGAAGAAAAAGCGATTGAGCTAATTCTGGCACTTAAAGGATCTGCAGCAGAAGTCCTCGAAAGCCTACCAACTAGCTGCAGAAATAATTATGAGGACATAATGGTGGCGTTACAGCGCAAATATGGTGGCGATCATAAAAAGAAGCTGTATAGAATGGAGCTACGTGGCAGGGTGCAGAGAGCAAATGAGACGCTTCAGGATTTCGCCATGGAGATAGAGCGCTTGGTGCAGCTAATATACCCTGGGGAAAACCATCCACTTCTAGAACAGTTCAAAGTGGAGGCATTTGTTAATGGTATTCGTGACCCAGATATTAAGCACGCAGTTTGCGCTAAGCAAAACACATCCTTTGCTGAAACCATTACTTACGCTCTGGCTCAAGAAACAGCAAAAGTCATTTCGAGGCCGCAGTCATACAAAGTGCGAAAAGTTGAAGTTGCTGCTGAAGATGAAAAAACAACAATGGACGACATAAAGCAAGTACTTGAGTCTGTAAAGAAAGTCTTAGATGAAAGACAAGGTAAGACAAACGCTAAGTGCTTTAATTGCGGCAAAGTCGGCCATTTTCAACGAAACTGTAAGGCAGCAAGAAAACGAGCCAGATCTGTTTCGCCGCCAAGAAACAATAAACGTGCGACTCATGGAACATCTCGAGAGTCGTTAAACTAAAGAGAGCTAGCACTACGGGGCATGAGCTAGCTCCCACAACCGAGGGCCCCACAATCTCCATATATGTGATGCAGCAGCAAAACAGCAATCTTACTGCAAGCGGGTATATCAACAGAGGAAAGCGTATTCTGACAATAGACACAGGAGCGTCGCAGTCTATAATAAGGCCCGATTTAGTAAAGGGAAAAGTGGAACAATTGAATAATGTAAGCCTGCGCACCGCTACCGGAGAATTTGCTACTGTCTATGGTAAGGCCAAAGTCAGATTAACTATAGCCAACATGAGTGTGGACCATGTGTTCATTGTTGCCGATATCGTGGACGAAGTTATTATTGGCGCAGATTTTATGATCATGCATGGAGTCGATCTGCGCATGGGGCAACAAATAATGATCTGGCGAAACATCGAAATACCCCTTGATATTGGATATGTGAGTAAATCTGCAGTAAGGAAGTTGGTTGCTGCAGCATCCCAGAAATTATCACCTCAGGCAGAAACTGTGATATGGGCACGTATGGAGGAAGATTGTGAGGACAACCGGTTGTGGGTGGTAGACCCATCAGGAATTAAGAGTGAGACAATAACAGCAAAAGCCGTCGTGAAAACCTCTAAGAATGGAAAAATTGCTGTGAGAGTGTTAAATCTATCCAACAGTGAAAAAGTAATTGGTAAAAACTCTCAGATAGCTCAATGTACACCAGCAGAGGCCATAATTAATTGCGAGAGAGACTCAGAGCCTGAAAAACTGTCAACTAAAGAGCGCGAAATACTAGCAGAACACGTGGGGAAATGGGTAGCAGAGCTGGAGCCACCTGACAGAAACAAAGCCAAGCAGCTGCTACGAAAGTACGCCTCTGTCTTCGCCCTAAAAGATAAAAGCCAAGGTAGAACGGCAATAGTGAAGCATGAAATAAATACTGGCGAAGCGAGGCCCATAAAACAAGCCCCCAGGAGCATTCCCCTAGCCAAGCGGAGCGAAGTAAAGCAGCTAGTCAACGAAATGGAGCGAGACGGAATCATCGAACCATCTTCGAGTCCCTGGAGCTCGCCGGTAGTTTTAGTAAAGAAGAAAGATGGCAGCACTAGATTCTGCGTTGACTACAGAAAGCTCAACGATGTTACCAAAAAGGACAGTTATCCGCTACCAAGAATCGATGACACCTTGGACACGCTAGCAGGAACCAAGTGGTTTTCTACGCTAGATTTACAGAGCGGTTACTGGCAAGTCGAGATAGCAGACAAAGATAAAGAAAAAACTGCTTTTAGTGCTCTCGATGGTTTATGGCAGTTTAATGTTATGCCATTTGGTCTCTGCAACGCTCCAGCCACCTTCGAGCGTTTAATGGAACGAGTGTTAAAGGGACTCAATTGGAAGTCATGCCTGGTGTATCTGGATGACATAATTGTCATGGGAAAGACCTTCGATGAACACCTAAGGAATATGGAAGAAGTCTTCAGGCGTATATCAGCGGCTGGACTGAAGCTCAGTGTTAAGAAATGTGCATTGTTTCAGAAGGAAGTCAAATACTTGGGGCATCGTGTAACAGCAGAGGGCATATCAACCGATGAAGATAAAATACGGGCAGTAAAGGACTGGCCTCGTCCTCAAAATCTTCACGAGTTACGAAGTTTCTTGGGACTCTGCACATACTACAGACGATTTGTGCCAAATTTTGCTAGTGTCGCTGCGAGTCTACATGAGCTAACCAAAAAGTCGCGACCTTACCAGTGGAGTGAAGCAGCCGAGGAAGCATTCCAGAAGCTCAAGGAATTATTGTGTGTGGCACCTATCCTGGCATATCCAGTAGCTGGGCAAAAATTCGTGCTAGACACTGATGCAAGCGGATATGGAATAGGAGGCGTGCTGTCGCAAGTGGTAGATGGGACAGAAAAGGTTATAGGCTACTACAGCAGAGTACTTTCGAAGCCTGAAAGAAACTATTGCGTAACGCGACGAGAGCTTCTAGCAGCATTGGAGTGCATAAAACACTACCACAAGTATTTGTATGGCCAACATTTTACGTTGAGGACAGATCACGCCGCACTCAGGTGGTTGCTGCAATTCAAGAGCCCTGAAGGACAGCTTGCACGCTGGATAGAGCGACTTCAGAGCTATGACTTTAGTATTAAGCACAGAAAAGGAGGCAAGCATAACAACGCCGACGCCCTTTCTAGGCGGCCATGTGATCTGGGGTGTAAGCATTGCACAAAGGCGGAGAGAAAAGAATTCGTTATTGATGTTCGGCCACAAAGTACACAGAGATGTAAATAGTGATTGATGAAAATGGCTATAATCAGACTTTCCTAAGCTTGTCAAGAAAGAGACAAATATAGTAACAAATTTATACGAACGGAAAAATAAACAAAACAAAAACTAAAAATGTTGAAAGTTTTCCTTTAAAGCGTGTTCGTTGTTTAAAACTTTGTACTTTAAAAGTTAATTTGTTCACTAAAATATTAATTAAACAACAAAGTATAATTAAAACAAACAATCAAAACTCTTTGGTGTTGTGAAATAAGCTTGAGAAATATATTTAATGAAAGTGACGCACATTTACACTAATAAAAAAATAATTAATAAGAAAATAGCACAAAAGAAAACCAATGTTTACGAAATAACACAAAAGAAAACTAATCAACGTGTAAAAGAGACGGGTTGAATTAGTATTTTTTGCCGTCCTGTTTATACGCCGTTTCACCTCTTGGGTTCTCTTTGGTTCGGCTTACACATATAGAATCTAGTGAAGACTGGCCGACTGCACAAAGAAACGATCCCATATTGGCAAAAGTTATAGCGGCTAAAGAGGAAGACAGAAGACCGACGCGAAGTAAGATCTCACCAGAAAGCCCACTGGCGAAGGCATATTGGGCCCAGTGGAGCAGTCTCAGGTTGAAGGACGGCTGCTTATGTCGCACCTGGGAAAGCACAGACGGTAAAACTGTGATAGACTTAATAGTCGTGCCATCCTCCAAGATCAAAGAGGTCATGAAACAATTCCACAATGGTCCTAGCGGAGGTCACCTTGGTGTAACGAAGACGCTGGAAAAGATAAAACAACGGTTCTATTGGGTCGGCTGTCAACAAGCCGTAACAGAGTGGATAGCCAATTGCCAGGAGTGCATTGCAGCAAAGGGTCCAGTACGAAGGAGTCGGGGGCAGCTTCAGCAGTACAATTCAGGCGCTCCCTTTGAACGTATAGCGATGGACGTAGCAGGTCCCTTCCCTGCTAGCAATGCTGGAAACCGATACGTTTTAGTGGTCATGGACTATTTTAGCAAATGGCCGGAAGTATACGCCCTTTCCAATCAAGAAGCCAGAACGATTGTAGACGCTTTTATAAGCAACTGGGTGTGTCGCTATGGTGTTCCCTTAGAACTACACTCCGACCAAGGCCGAAATTTTGAATCCGTTATATTCAAAGAGATGTGCGAGGTATACGGAATAAGAAAGACCAGAACGACACCGTTACATCCGCAATCTGATGGTATGGTCGAACGATTCAATCGAACCCTGGAAGAATACCTGAGAAAAGTGGTCAGCGCACATCAGAGGGACTGGGATGAGCATATACCCAAATTTTTGTTGGCATATAGATCAGCTGTTCACGATTCAACCTCATGAACACCAGCGAAAATAGTCTTTGGATCTGAGCTAAAATTGCCTGCAGATTTAGAGTTTGGTGTTAAGCCAACATCGGCAGAAGGAGACGGCGAAAACTCTAGTCAGGCACAAAGAGACCTTCAGGAGATTCACGAATTCGTGCGGAGTCGGATAAAATTAACCAGTGATAAAATGAAAGCCAGATATGATCGAGCTGCCAACTCTGAGGGATTTAACGAGGGACAACTGGTTCTACTTTTTAACACACAACGGAAGAAAGGATTATCACCCAAACTACAAACTCATTGGGATGGACCTTATAAAGTAATAAAGCGGCTAAACGACGTAGTTTACAGAATACAGAAATTTCAGAGCCCAAGATCAAAAATGAAAGTTGTGCACTTGGAGCGGCTAGCCAACTATGGAAAAGGTACATCTGTGTCTGTTCGGGACGAACAGGTTTGAGAAGGGGGTAGTGTTACGAAAGAAGAATTTATTCATTATAAGCTCTGAACAACAATACTCTCGAACAACAACAACAACATTAATGGCTTATTTTCTTACAATGATGGAAGAAAGAAACGCCTCATACAAAAATTCGCATTTACGCATACACACACGCACAGATTAAATAAACACTCTTCTGTTTAATACACAGCCACATACATAAATACAAGCATAAACAAATAAACAGCCACACACACAGGTATAAAGAAATAAATAGCCACAAACACAGGTATAAAGAAATAACCAATCACACAAACAGAAAATAAGAGCAATAACAGTCGAACCTGCCAGATATGTCTGGAATAGAACATTCTGGTGCTCTTAAAGCACCTATATAAGTGAATCGTGCTGGCGAGTAGTATGGCAGTATTAATTTAAAAGTCAAAGAGTTAAGTTGTCGAATTTTAAGAGTGTTAACAGTTTGCTGTATTTTTGAACAGTGGTGTTAAATAAATAAAGTGATTTACAGTAAAAGTAATAACAGAGTGTATTTATTTTGCAATTAAAAGAACCCAACGTAAAGTAAAAACGTAACAATATAAATTTAAAAAGTGGGCGTAGTCAATTTTTCTTACCATAAAAATCAAAGTTGGGCTATGATGAAGATCTAAACAAAAAATTAGCGAAATCGGTCAAGCTTTTCTCAAGTTAGGCGCTTAACAACGGACAGCATTTCATTTTTATTTATATAGAAGATAGATTTCATAGGAGATAGAGCTTTTTGCAATTGTTTTTACACTTTTAAACACTATTTCTTTATATTATACTACCAAGCAAACATTTTTTTTATTCTCTTTATAAGCCCGATTCTAAATACTCCCCGGGAAATGAGTTCCCTGGGAGTTCATTTTCCCCGGGAACAGATTCTCCTATTCTAAACACACGGGAAAATGTTATTACGGGAAAGGGAATATCGAATTTTCATATTGTGTGTGAAGATAAATACGAATTTAACTAGCAGAGACAAAAACCAAATTTTTTTTTACAGAGCTCATTTTGCAGTCAATAGGGCACTGTTATTGGTGTAACATTCACTGTAAATATCAATCCAATTATTTTGTAGGCTACAACTTAGAATCGGGGGAAGATACACCTGAAAAAACACTTGGGGATGTTGCTCCAAGGTATACTTTTTGAAAGTAAAATAGAAGGATTTTCAAAATAACTTAAGAAAAGCTATAAAAAGACTTTATATTTAAACATTTCTTGAGAGGATTTTTAGTCATTATGGAAACATAGGAATGAGTACGATATACCCACTATATACAAATGCTGCTCCAAGGGGTGCTTAATGAAACTGTATAAGTGGAATTCCTGAAATAATTTTGGAACTTTTGTAAAACGAATTTGGAAAAAGTAGTTTTTGGTACAAATTTCTTGAGAGGATTATTCAAATTCGTTTTACAAAAGTTTCAAAATCCACTTGGGCTGCCACAAACGTTATGAGTATAAAAAGATATTATTGTTTAAATTTATTTGTTCATTTTAATTATGATTATTTCACTTTTGCAATGCAGATTCGAAAAATATTAGAGGTAAATAAGCCAGACTTTAAATATCTGCTGGACGAGTTAACGTCGCACAGTCAGCCACAAATAAAGTCGTTCGCAATATCCCCACTTGTGAAACTAAGTGCAACTTTACGTTTCTTTGCCGAAGGTGGTCCCTGCATTCTTGTTGCTAGATTGCCACACTTCGTTCCAGAAAAGACAGCCAAAATAAAAAATGTTTGCTGTGCGTTCTATAATATCAGCATTAATTTTAAATGCAATGCTAGTATAGACAATTTGGATAGTTCACGCACCCAAGATAGTGATGTGGTGTCCTTAGCGCCACCGATAATATTCCTAATATTTTGTCCAAAATATTAGGAATATTTTCCGATAATATTCCTAATATTTTGTCCAAAATATTAGGAATATTATCGGAAATAATCTCTAATAAAACTCTGTCCTAATAGTGTAATTCCATGTCAAATCAACCAAAAAAATTGTTTTCAAATTTACCACTTCCGATTTTATTGAAACTTTTGTTGTTTATATTCTTTAACCTTCTAATGCCAAATATCATTTTAAAAAAATTCTATCTCTTACAGTTTTTTCGCTATACAGTTATCAAAATAGGAAAATATCCCTTTTTTGCATATGCGCTCGAGGATTAAATATATTCTAATTCCAGTTCTATAAGCCCTAGGAAGTAGAGTAATAGCTCATTTTAAAGGGGATTTCATACGCTTTAAATTGAGTGGGTTCAGAAGTTTTATTAAAAAAACTTCATTTTGACTCATTACAAACTGAAAAAATAGAAATTTTTATAATAAACTGGGTAATAAAGGTAAGAAATATTCATTAAAACTGAAAAAAATTAGTTTTTTTAACATGACTTCTGATCCCACCATGGTCAAAAGACACTATCTCAGAGATTTTTATAAAAGTTTTTTTTAAATATAAGAAAAAAATTTGTTAAAAATTTTCATGATTGATATCAAATTAAACATATGAAATCCCCTTTAAAATGAGCTATTACTCAACTTCCTAGGGCTTATAGAACTGGAATTAGAATATATTTAATCCTCGAGCGCATATGCAAAAAAGCGATATTTTCCGACTTTTATAGCTGTATAGCTAAAAAACTATAAGAGATTAATTTTTTTTAAAAATGATATTTGGATTCAGAGATTAAAGGAATATAAATAACAAAAGTTTCAATAAAATCTGAAGTAGTCATTTTGAGTGCCTTGTTGATTTGACGTGGAATTACCCAATAAAAAAATATAAAAACAAGTATAGGTAAGTTCGTCATATTTTGTTAAAAGAAAACAAAAAAAATTAAAAGGAGAGTAAAAAAAACCTATATTTCAAAACTGTTTATTGTATTTGACCTAAAAGTATGAATCAATTACGATATTTATCACATTTTTTCTTAAAAAATATCAAGTACAAAATTTTTTTCACAACTCCCTTTGAATTTTGTGACGGAATTATTCCCAAAATTTGTTATCATATTCTCCCTTAATTTGCTATTCGTAATACCTACTTTTTTCCCAGGAAGAAATCTCCCATTTTCGAAGTTCATTTAGAATAAGGGAAAAGGGAATGGGAAAAATTTCCCGGGGAGATTTTATTTAAAATAGGGAAACAGGGAATAGGGAGAAAATTCCTGGGGAATTTCTATTCTACTTGAAAATAGTATAAAGTACCTGTCTTGCTATAACCTATGGTTCGCAACTAACAATTAGATATTTTTTACAAATGTATGTATTTTGTTTTATTATTAACACAATATTGTTGAAGTTAACAAAGCCGTGCCCACTCTGAGAAATTATATGAATTTCAGTGCTTCACCAATAAAAAGAAAATGATACAAGGTGATCGAGAATTAAAAAATAATAAGAAAATGAAAAATAAAAAATTGGCGGTCAACCTTATTTTCCGAGTTATGGGCATCTGATTCTTTTCATATGAAAGTGTGATTGTGCACTTCAATTTTTAACATATTAGGGCAATGTGGGTATCATTTTTAAGCTTTTGGAAATATCCATCGAATCGTGCTAAAAATGAAAAAAAAATTAACCCATTAAGGACTGAATCATTTTTTTTCGAGTTTTTATATTAATACACTATTAAATACATCAGTTTGTGTACTTAAATAATTGTAATAAAAATGTGATAATAAGTAAAGAAAATAAACAACAAGTAATGGATAAAAGCAAATTACAAAAAATGTAATGTACATATGTATATTAATGCATCAGCTTGGCTTACTAAAGTTTTCCTGCATAGCCGTGTTTGAGCCGGCCGCAAGTTATAACCAACACCGGCTTCGCTTACTAAAGTTTTCCTGAATAGACGGCCTTCGGCCGGACCCATAAATTTCTCCTCTATGGTATAACTAACACCGGCTTCGCTTTTTAAAGATTTTCTACGTACTATACACATCGCACCCTAAATACAAAAGGGTCACAATTCAAAATACTAAAATTTTCAGGAGATACAAAAAACTGTTTATGTTCAGAAGCAACACACTTAACATAAAAATAGACAAACTGTATTTTTCCATCGAAAGTAGATAGTGATGTGAAACAAATTTTTGCAGTAGTTAGAGATAAGTATGTATGTACTCTTAATTAATTTATGGAAAAAAATTTAGTTTAGAAAATTTTGAGTTGTGACCGTTTTGTATTTAGGGTGCGACATCATTAAAAAGTCATTGGTTACTAAAATATACATTTTTCTATAAAATTTGAGCACCACGTGAGAGATATTTCCAAAAACTTTAAAATGATACCCATATTGACCTAATTTATTCTAAAATATATTGTACAAGCAGAGCTTTATATGAAAATTTCAGAGGCCCATAACTCGGAATTTTATTTTAATATTTTTTAATTATCACCCTGTGTATTTTTTTGATTGGTCAAGCTTCACTGAACTAGACTTAAACCAATATCTGTTTCCATTGGCTATGGTGAAGTTGAGTGTAGGCCACTCCACTTTCATTTTTGTTTTGTTAAGAACAGAATAGGAAAGAACACAAAAAAATAAATTTGAAAATCGCTCCGTTATTACTATTTTTATGCACCTAGTAATAGAAGAAATATATACATGTACTCACATCTGCTCCCTACTGTAGGCATAAGATGGTAGACTTCATTGTAACCGACTGACGATGGATGTTTGGAATAACATTTCTGATATTATATTATCTGCTTTAATTTAAATGCTTATATTCTTTATATTATACTAAGAATTAATTGGACCTTACTGACGTGGCATAAAAATCCAATTTGCAACCTTTTATATGTTTTAAATACAACTTAAGAAATATTTGAAAATACATATATTAGTTTACAATTCATTTGTTAATTATATTTTTCCATTAGCTTAGATTTTAACGGTGTATCCTTCTTGACTCCCCTTTTCTTTAAGCTCCATATTTTTCAATTCTTTCATTCTTTCTCTATTTATTTTGTTGCGTTTTGACGTGATTGCCTTTTCAGCCAACATTTCTTCAGGTGTCCTAAATAACTTCCGTCGACTTTCTCTCAAACGTCTTCTAGAATTTTTTAGACTCTTACGTAAAGCCCTCTGTTCAGGAGTTTCATTTGCTTCTATTTCTAAACGTTTTTGTTTTCTTCTTTCTATACTGCGTCTGGTGTTTTCAATCAAATACGTTTCGTTTTCAAAGTATCTCAATTTTTGCATGAGGCGGTCTTTCATGCCGAAAACACGACGACGAAATCTACGATAGTCACGTTCCTCGGATGATTCACGTTCGCAAAATTTACGATATTGGAGCTTGGATTTTTCTTTTTCTGTTAACTCGTGGTTGGAATCCGTTTCTGAGGAGTGGCATATATCGTCCTTATCTTTCATCTTTTTGACGGCCTCGCATTTTTTTGATAATTTTAGATTTAGAAGACGTTGTCGTTCTGTGTAAATTAATTTTTCCAATTCGGTCATTTTTTCCAAATCTGTTTCACCTACTTCGGGGTGATAAAGAGGATCATTAGGAATTATTTCTGTTGATTTTATATCCAAACTTGGTGGTATGTCATCTGTGTGCGTTTTCATGGTGATACATTTTGTTTCAGGATCAACTACGACTTGAAGATGTAATTGAGTCTCTTCCAATTCTTTTGGTATATTATCCATTGTAACTGTAATTCGTATATTTATTATTATTTTAAGTTTAACTAGGTATAATATTAAACATCAAATTTCTTCCCCTTTCAAAGCAAAACTATAGAAAAAAAAGAGTTGCCATTTGTTATCATTGCAATGATACCATATTGCCTCATTCCGTAATAAAATGGTCGAGATATATCATATTTTACATAGAAACTTTGGGGGTCCGTAACTCCGAAACTAAGGGTCGCCCCAATTTTTTTATTTTACATTTTTGGCTTAAAATTAAATTTTACACACAATAGGCAACTTTTTTTAATTTTTATGATGTGTCCGTAAACTAGATGTGTTCCGTATTATTTTCAGTGCAACAATAATTTTCGCAAATGAATAATGGAATGATGAGTTTTATATGACATTCACATTCTATAGTTGATATAACCTAGTGTCTATACCTGACAAAATTTTTTTAAATGAAGTTTGACTTTTATCAAGACAAATTTTTATCAGGTATAGACACTAGGTTATATGAAATTTGACTTTTATCAAGACAAATTTTTATCAGGTATAAACACTTTGTTATTAGGTAATTTATAGGTTGAAATTATTTCCTGCAATTTTTTCAATTCCCTTTTGAGCTTTCTTGTTTTTCCTTACCGCCCGTCTAGGGTAGTCATTAACATTTCTTAACATAAGTCAAACTTCACATAAAAATAACCATTAGATCTTAACATGTCTTAACAAAAGTTAAACTTTATATAAAAAAAACATTATTTTTAATACTGTTTACATGTTAATGACCAAGGCGAATTCATACCAGGTGGAGGTGATAGCCCAGCAGATAAACAGTATTAAAACTGTTTTTTTATATGACGTTTGACTTTTGTTAATGTCTAATAGAGACGGGGGTATTGTAGACAGGGGTAATGTAGACGAGGGCTAATCCGGAGTCAACATTTGCTGAATTTATATCGTGATGAATGTCAAATTTATATCATGATGAAAATTCCACTATATTTGTGGATTTTGTACAGGTCATACCGTATGACATACATATCAAAATAAAATTTAGGATGTGCCTTTGGTATATGGAGATGAAGGGCTGTATAAATTTTGGGCATAATCGGGAATTGGCAATTGGTTAACACCCAAACCAAAAATAATTATTTTTTCGATTCGAATATACTTTGAAATTTTGTTTTTATGTAATATATCTATAAACATATCTGTTTCCATTGGGTATGGTAAAGGTGAGTGTAGGCCACTCCAGTTTTATTTAATACAATAAAAGAATGAGCAATAATATTATAATAAAGAAAACTTAAGACTATAATGTATTATCTTAATAACAATAATAAAAAATAGTACAATAATAATACTTTAGAAAGATTAATTATTACAAAGAATAAGTTTTTGAAATAGAAATAATGCTATTGCTCCCGAAGCTAACATATTATGAGAGTATAATTTCTTAAATAAACTTAAAACTAATTTTAAAACTAAAATAAACTACATTAAATAAATTTACATGACTAAAACTAAAATAAATAAACAAAACGGTACTAGCCTCTTTGAGTTAGGTTAGGTTAAGCAGGCAGCTTATAGGAGAAATCAATCAGAAAAACAGAAGTGGAAGAAAAATAGCTCACTTGGGTCCATTATGTTGGTCCCTTTGTGACACCTACAGATAAGAGGAGGGATAGAGAGAAAAGATAAAGAACAAAGATTAGGATCATTATAGACAGACTGAGGAAGAAACTTAGAGACAGAAGTGGGTAGACGGTCATAGACGGGAAAGTGTTAGCTGTGAAGGCTCTATTGGATGAGCAACTATGTCACTCCAGTTGGAAGAGGGTTAGAAAACCAACCACAGTTCCTTAAAAAGGAATTAATCCTGATTGGTTCCAGAGATGGAACACAAGAAAGGCTTTCAAAACATCGTCGTCCCAAGTATTGTAGGCGACAGTGTTCTAATGCAGGGCAACGACAGAGAAGGTGTTTAACCATTTCCTCCTCTTCTTCATCCTGGCAACTTCTGCAGAAGTCCTTATAAGGGATACCCATCCTGCTTGCTTGTGTTCCAAATAAGCAATGACCAGTGACTAATACTATTAAGTCGCGTATCTGCATTTTCTGCAGCCGAAATAGCGAGACCGTTTTCTTTTGGTTTAGCGAGGGCCAGATCGTCGTTGCAATCGAACAAGTCGACCAATTGGACCATCTGACCTGAGCTATATAATGAAGGGCAAAGTTAATGCGGTGTAAACAGGCCGAGAGGGTAATGCCACAATAGATGTCTGTGGCATCATCGTGCAATAGTATTCCTTTCTTGGCTAGTTTATCGGCAGCACAATTGACTCGATTAGTCCCACGTCCCTTCACCCATTTAAGGGTGACTGTCGAATTTTCCGCCATCGCATGTCCGGCATTCAAGGACAAGATTTTATGTGTTATACACACCTGTAAGGGACATGATAGCGGCTATCAGTACAAATCCAGATATCTCTGTCTACTTTATTCAGTTAGCCGCCTTTTTAATAGCAGATTGTATGACATTGCAGTCATTCGGAAGTCTGAAACATATTCTGATTCCAAATTCCTCTATATAGACTCCACCCCCACTCTCGTTCCCCTTTTGAAACTATCTGCGTAAACCAGTAGAGTTCGAGATGTTGGAGAGTGTCCTTCCGTCAAATCAAAGTGGAAGCTTTGTGTGAAGAAGGGTGTCGGGGTGCAGTAGTCTAAAAGCTCAGGAATAACATCCGTTGTTCCTAGAAGATTGGCATGTCCCCATGACCTATGGTTCCATGCACCTACAACATTTAGTCTAGCAGCTGTCCTTAGTGCCACATACCTGGCCAGTAGATCTACCGGTAACCAGTTAAGTATTGCAAAAAGCGCCTTCGTTGGTGTTGACTTGATGGCTCCACTTATAAGGATCGCCGTAGTGCGCAACATCCTTTCTATAGTAGAGATGTTTGTCCTAATATCTAGTGCTATCCATTCAGTTTCCAGGATAGTTTACTATCTAATATTATGCCTAAATATTTCGCGCTATCAGATAGATTTAGTGTTGCCTCATTTAATGTAGGTGGTCTGAAGGTTGGAACTTTGTACTTCCTTGACAATAATACAAGCTCCGTTTTAGATGGATTGACACTCAGTCCTTTCTGATCCCCTTTGATCCCTCTTTGAGTACCTGGAGAAATTTATATGTAAAAAGATGGACATACAGAAATATTAAAATTAAAATTTTGAGGATCTCCATTAATAAAGCCTATAGGTGATACATAAATAATTTATATTTTTCCAACTATAATTTAATTGTTCATAAAAAACGTTTTTGACTGAATCATTCTCATGAATACATACAAACCGATTGGAGTTATTTCCCTGAAGGAAACTTAGGGAAATTGCCCCCATGTCCCCACTTTTGTTAACTATTATGGTGACTCTTTGGTGACATTGTCAACAAATCGTCTACATTTTTATATTTGCTTCTTAATTTTGTATTCTTGTTAAAAAGATATGTACATACATACGTCAGGTGCAAACAAAAAATACGTTTATTTTAAATATTCAAAAAATCAATATAAATCGTGTTTCAAATCATCAAAACAGCATAACACCTTACTGGACATTTTGGCGGAGTATAAAGTTTTTCTAGACAGAATTGTTAAGTAAAATATGGTTGCTACAAACCTTATTTTTCCCAAGTAGAAGTGAGTAAAAATTAAAAGAACTGGACGCTATTTTAGCCATTCATTCAGACCCATACGTAAGTATTTCTATTTGTTTTGAAACGAATTTATTGAAAAGTATTGAATTTTCGATTTATATTTAATAGATTAGGCAAATCAAGTCACTCCTTGCTGGCAATGCTGAACGTAAAATTCACCAAGAATTTGGTCAAACGATTATTATGAGCTGCATATATGTATATGGACCATTTGGAAAAAGGAGATTGCGTGATTATCCAAATCTGTTTAAAGTTTTAATAGGTAAACAGCATACTTGGGATTTTTTCATTGGCATTATTTCAAGTAGTTACAATGAAAAAAAAAAATTAACTACCATTTAATGCTACTGATTTATTTTTAATTACAATTGTTTTTGCCAATGGCAATGAAAATGTAATGAAATCGTATAATTATAATTGATGAAAAAGTCATTGTTTTGTTAAACACAAATTTATGATCGCAGAAGATTTTATTAACTACGAATGAAGTATCAATTTTATGCTAGGTCATGCTTTTTCTAAATCTGAAACTTTTTATTCAATCTAGTGAGGCACTATCATTGCATTCACTCTAGTTTTGAAAATATATACTACGCAATAGCCAACAGGTTAAATATTAGTCATAAAAATTTTATTTTCAGAAATTTTTTATATAATTTTTCTGATTTTTGTTTGTTTTTATATGCAAGAATGGACATAATAAAAGAGCAGATAATGGAGGATAGTCTTCTTTAAAAACATTACTAAAAAAGGTTGATTGCAAATGTGGCCAATAATGATAATGGTTTTTTATAATTTAATCATTGATTAATGGTAATGATTTTGTTTTTTAAATAATTACTAATGAAACTTTTTCATTAAAAATCATTACCATTAATGGAAAAAATTGTCATGAAAACAAATTTATTAGCATTATTTATAATTTAATGCCAATGAAATTGAAAATTAATTACTCAATATAATTAATTAGTCCCATGTATGGTAAACAGTTTGTTGTTTGTTTTAAGTTTTGTAATATTTTGACAATTATTTTTTTTCATAATATTTAGATGTTATTTCAACTTTTAGTGAATTTTTTGATAAAACGCTTCGAGCAGCATTTCAGCGGCAAAAAAAAGAAGAGCAACTCATATGCTTAAGCTTACTATGTGTCTCTTTCTGCAACAAAGCAATTTTTTTGAAAACGTTTGCTGTTGCTTAAGCAATGTTTGCTTCTTCTTTTGTTGTTGCCGTAAAACAATATTGGAAATCTTTATTTTGCAGATCTTCAAAATTTAGTTTTTTTTATTTACAAGTGGCGCAATAATTTTAGTCTCTCACTGTGAAAGAATTTTCTAAAAGTTATGACTGAAGCAGCGACTATCAGCAAATAACAGCAAAAACAGCAAGCGTAGTCAGCAACTACTTCACAGTAAAGAGATAAGCATAAGCAAAAATAAAAATGAAGAACAACTTATTGCTTAAGAAACAGCAAATGTTTTTAAAGTAATTGCTTTGCTGCAGATAGAGACACATAGCAAGCTTAAGCAAATGAGTTGATCTTCTTTTATTTGCTTTTGCTGCACACGTTTTCTAAGCAACAGTTAAGCAATTACATATGCATTGAAAATAGTCAAGCATTATTAATCACTGATTTTGAAGCAAAAAAATGTTAAATTAAAAAATTAGTTTCAGAGTTTTTCGGGGGATTCCTTGAATAAATTATAGGTGTTAAAATTTTAGACCAAAAAAATTTATACCTGTACTTTTTCTGAAAAAAAAAAAAATATTTTTTTAGTATAACTTATACAGACTCCTTAATTTTCCCTAACAATACATACATAGGAAAACTGTAGCCATGGTACAACTGAATAACTTGTGTGAACATACCAATACAATCTAAATGTGTCTAGGCACCCTAAACACCTCATTTAAACCACTTTGTAATATCTCTGGGTGATAGCTCTTAACGTTGTTAGGCAATAATGACGCATAGGATTTGTTAAATAAATTTTATCATTTTTAACGAAAAAAAATAATATTCCTTCAGAAAATTAATAATATTTTTAAGATACAATGTGGTTTTAATGAGCAATTTAATGCAAAATATTGTTTTTTTGTTACACTGTGAGGAGGGCAACTAATTGGTTAATTGGACCCCACTGCTTAGATCCATTCTTTATCATGTTGTTTTAATATCAAGTTTTGCAAAATTTTTTTTGGGTATTTTTAAAATACATCTCATTAAACATGTATTTAAAAACTCGTTTGTTATATTTTTAAAATAATTACAATTTTACGGCATATCCATAATGGACTCTCCTTTTACTTTCATTTCCACGTTTTTCCATTCTTTAATGTTTTTTCTACGTCTTGCTTTTGCCTTTTCGTTTGCAGCGTTTTGACGAGCTTGCCGTTGTTCCTCGGTATGTTTAGACAAGAACTTCCTCAAATATTGCAAACGTTTTTCCTTATCAGCCAACATTTCTTCAGGTGTCCTAAATGCTTTGCGTCGAATTTTTGCCAAACGACTTTTAGAGTTTATTAGACTTTTACGTAATGCCCTCTGTTCGGGAGTTTCATTTGCTTTTAGTTCTAAACGTTTTTGTTTTATTCTATCTGTAGTGCGTTTCGATTTTTCCCTTAAATACGTTTCGTTTTCAAAATTTTGTAATTTTTGTATGAGACGATGTTTCATTGTGTTAATACGATGACGAAATCTACGATAGTCTCGTTCTTCGGAAGATTCTCGTTCGCGGAATTTACGCATTCGGAGCTTAGATTTTTCATTTTGTGTTAACTCATGATAGGAATCCGTTTCGAACAAATCGGCATAGTATGTGCTGTCCTTATCTTTCCGCTTCTTTACAGCCTCCGATTTATTGGGTACTTTTAAATTTAGTAGGCGCTGTCGTTCCGCGTAAATTAATTTTTCCATTTCGCTCATTTTTTCCAAATCTGCTTCACCTACTTCGGGGTGATAAAGAGGATCATTAGGAATTATTTCTGTTGATTTTATGTCGAAACCCGATGGTATATTATCTGTGTGCGTTTTCATTGTGATACATTTTGTTTCAGGATCAACGACGACTTGAAGATGTAATTGAGTCTCTTCCAATTCTTTTGGTATGTTATCCATTGCGTGTGTGTTTTTCTTTTAATTTGTATACCTATTAATTAAATATTTTTATTAACTATAACATTCAAGTTATCAAATTTATCTCTATTTCAAAACAAAACAATAGAATAATAGAGTTGCCAATTTTTTGAATAATATAGTGCAAATCAGTTAATCGAATGAACTCACTTTTAAATCGGAACGACCTCTCTGTATCAACTGAAAGTTTGGACTTGAGAGTTTTAAATGCAATGAAACTTTTGTTGACCTTGAAGGACAACCAAACAACTTTTTGGCAAATACGATTCGTACAATAGGGTACTTATTTTTTTGATATTCGACCACAGCGCTTTGAAATATAGTTTAGAGAAAGATAGACTGGATTGGAATAGAGGGTGTGGTACCTCCCATACAAAGTGAAAGAATATTATCCCGTATCTAGAGAACTGAATTAGGTAGCTTCTTGGAATTTGGCACCAGTAACCCCCATATGAATTTTCATAGTCAAGCTAATCACAGGCTGAATTGGAAAAGTAGGCGTGGTAACTCCCATACAAAGTAAAAAATTATTATCGTGTTCATGGCAAACTACAATAGATAGAGCCTTGCACGAGTAACTCCTATGCTAATGCGCATAGTCTATCAAAATACAGAAATTATTGGGACAGTGGCGTGGCGTGGTAGCTCCAATACAAGTTGAAAAATCATTATCCTGTATGCACGAGTAACACCTGTGCTAATGTGCCAAAATGCAAAATGAATTGGGACAGTGGGCGTGGTACCTCCCATACAAAGTGAAAAATTATTATCGTGGACATAGAGGACTATAGTAGGTATGGTCTTGAAAGTGAGTACAAGTAACCTCCATACCCATGCGCAACACTAGAATAACATAGGCCTAATTGAGACAATGAGCGTGGTACCCCCAATACAAAGTAAGAAATTATTATCCTGTATCTAGAGAACTGCAATAGGTAGCGCCTTGGATTTTTGCGTTAGTAACCCCCATATTAAGATACAATGTGTAGAGAAACCCCCTGGGTTACTGCGTATTTCGATTGGAAAGGAAAATCATTCGAATTTTTATGTCCTAAACAGTGTTTCGAAATTGTTTTCTTTTGAATCGAATTACGCAGTAACCACCTAAATTGGATTGGAATGGTGGGTGTGGTACCTTCTTCATAAAGTGAAAAATTATAAGTGTACCTAAAAAACTGCAATTGACAGAGCCTTGAAACGTTTCACGAGCAACCCTTATTCTAATCTTCAACATTTTTGACGTGAGAATAAAAATCAGACCATTATTTATTGAAAACAAAATTTAACGAATTCCAGCTAAAGAAAAATTATATTTACATTTTTTTAAATTCATGATCTTGAGTTAAAGTTAGTAGCACATAATTATTAGGTTGTAAGTATGTATGTACTTTGGCACAAACCAACAATATTCTTTTTATTTCAAATATTATAAATTAATAAAAATACTTAAATAAAAAAAGAACATTTATCTAATCTCAATCTTAAACTATACCTATGGACTACATTTTTTCTTATATTCTTTTAAAACATACGATATTAATCTTTAGCATCTCCAATGCCATCAGGTTGTATAGCAAACATTGCTTCCGATTCAGGCAAACAAGGTGAATCATATATTTTACAAATTCGGGTTTCACCACGACCTTTGCGCAGTGACAAACGTGTAGTCGAAGCATGGGCAATGATGTTGCCACCAATAGGTTTTTTAGCATCAGCCTGAAACATAGCACCACCATCAACTTGAGCCACCACTTGATTTGTAATAACAACAGCAACACCAAATTCATCTGCAAGACGTAAAAGTAATCGCATAAAACGAGCTAAATGCATTTGACGAGCAGCCAATTCACCGCGACCAGCATAATCGGTACGATATAAGGCAGTCGCGCTGTCTACTACGATGAGGGCATACCTGAGAAACGGTTGTTTTGGAGAAGGTACAATACTGGTGTAAATAAAAAAAATCTTACCTTGATTCAGCCATCATAGCTGCTCCTTGCATTAACAATTGAGTTTGATGATCAGAATTAAAGGCTCGAGCGCATGCCACATTATCCAAAACATCATCTTTGACCAGCTTATAGCGATCTGCTATGGCCACTAAGCGCTCAGGACGAAAGGTGCCCTCTGAATCTATATACAAACATTTACCTTCGCCACCGTTTTGACTAACAGGCAATTGGCATGTGACAGCCAATGTGTGACACAACTGTGTTTTGCCTGAACGAAATTCACCAAATAACTCTGTAATAGACCCTGTTTCGATGCCACCGCCGAGCAACTTGTCCAATTCCTTTGAGCCAGTGGTCAACATAATAATTTCTGAACGTTTTTGATAGAAAAATAGCGCAGTTGTAAAGCCCATGGGCACCAAACTGGAAGCATGAGCCAAAAGTTTGTCAACTTTGTTATCCGAGAAACCCTTAATGTTTAATAATTCTTTTTTAGGAGCAAACGCCACAGACTCTACGGTATGGTATCCAGCTGCCTTTAACCTTTGTATATCATTGCTAGTTATGCCATTAACTTCCAGTTTAGTGATGGGAAGTGGACCAAAATCCTCGTCTTCTTCACATTCTGTGGTGGTGCCTGTAGTCAACGATCTGTCTTTTTCTTGACAAGTCATGATAGAAATATATGTAAGCAAAGAAGTATTTTTATTTAATTTTAATTTCGTCAAAATTGCCGCTCGTGACAGATAATCTAACCTGCGCCGAGGTGTTGTTTTCGGCAGCGGCTAACCGAAAAAATTTTCGGCGGCGGCTGCAAGCTGGCTATCAAAGCATTAAACACATAGACGAAAGCAGGATACCGACTACAACCTGTCAAAATTAAAATACACACGTTATTTGGACGACACCATAGCAACATGGCTACACGACCACCGTTGTGGTTGTAGCTAACTTAGGCTAATTTCTATTTTTGTTTGCGACAATTTTATTTTATTCAACAGACAAAAATGTCACAAAATTAAAAATACAAATTCATTTACAATCAAAAGGTTTTTAGCAAATATATTTATTTATTTTGATTTGATAAAAGTATTTTTTGAAAAAGTAATTTTTTTAGAAGTAAAATATGTATTTCTACAATTTTTACATAGTTTTGAAATATGTAGCTGTTGTCTTCAAAATAATTCAGTAGCTGACTACACGGCGACGAAGAATAGCCAAGCGCATTTGTAGTCATGTAGCGGTGTAGCCGCTGTTGTCTATGAGTTTAAAGCTCAAGCCGCATAGTCCAAAAAGATAACAAAAAGAGTAATGGGAAAAACTAATAATTATAATAATAGCAATAATAATTATAACAAAGAATGTGAATAACTTGTTTACAATTGAAACTTCTCTTTCGTGAACTTCTATAAAATGAAGCCCCTATTATGAATTCATTTAAAAAAACAGCTTTTTCTTTTCAATGTTAGTGTATTTTCATTTCTTTATAGTGAATTTCCATGCAATGAATTTTTATCAACAAAGAAAGAAGTTTGGAGATTAAAATTTGAATTTTCTATACAATGAATCAATTTTCTCTCCCCACATAGATTCATTATAGGAAAATTAGACTGTATTTACAATTTTTTGTTTTCCTTTTTTTCTTTGTTTTGAAAAAAGCATTATTTTGTTTTGAAAACTATTATTTTTAATGTATTTGTATAATAGTTTAAAAGTGAGATTTTAGCTGTGTCCGCTGCAACAACAGTTTTGTATACTTATTGTAAGTTTATTTGTGTTTTTATCTTAAAAAATTTTAGTTTTAATTGTGCTAAAATTTCAAAACTTTTTATTTTATATTTTTGTTTTCTGTTTCTATGACATTCTCTAGCTCATTACATAAAAAAACTGCCTGTTGTTATATTGTTGTGTTTTAGGTCTAGCGAAGCCACCGTGTAAAGGTAAATACGCCTTGCTGGCTATTATAGGCTTTTTACACTGATCAAAATCTAACATCTACTATCAATTTGCGAAGATGTTGACAACTTTCCATAAGAGTTGCACAGGTCTAAAATTCAAAATCTTCACAAGATGTTTCTATCTCAGTTTATTTCATTTTACATCTTTCGATTATTTTAGTGTTATCACTAGATGATAAATGGCAATAAATTAGATTAGTGGCATCACTAAAAAATGTCATTTATGTGCAAGACAAATTCATATCAGGTGGGAGCACTACAGCAATAGCTACAAAAACGTTGCTACGTTCCCACAATTGGAACTTTGCTTCGGAACGGTCCAAATCACACTCGGCCAAAGATTGTCAACTCAACAGCTGTATCAATAGGAAGTTTTTTTCCCAGATGAGCAAAATATGCTAGCAACTGTTCCCCTTTGTAGCAAGTTGTTGTAGCTCGCAACCACCCAATGTCAGCACTGATTCTTCAATAATAATCCCACAAAATCACATCCCGTCTCCATCTGTAGGACATATAAGAGCTCGAAGAAACACTACATCAGTTCAGTTCAATGGTTGCACACAATGATGTCACATGAGAAAATGTTCGAACTTACTCACACATAAAGATTGGAGTACAGCCTCTTGCTGCGTAA
The DNA here is from genome assembly GCA_949628195.1 of Phasia obesa. Taxonomy (NCBI): domain Eukaryota; kingdom Metazoa; phylum Arthropoda; class Insecta; order Diptera; family Tachinidae; genus Phasia; species Phasia obesa. Next base: position 72,070,565 of record OX451215.1, read on the forward strand.
ATAACACCCTAACAAGAAGTAGTACCCTACAACTAACTGCTCCATAAACACCTTATAGAAGTACTACGCAGATCCGACTGACTACACTACAGCTACAACAACCAGTACCCCAGGCAACTATCTCTCAGTGCCCTACTCAACACCCTCACGGCTAGTGCACAATAATGATCCCCATCAATCTTTTCAGATTATGCAATTAAATTGTAATGGTCTGCGAAACACGATTGTGAAGATCACAAAATATATGCATGATCATAAAATACCCATAGCCGCATACAAGAAAAAAAGCTGACCATTGTTTGTTCACTCTCAAATTCTGGGAACTATAATATTATTCGGAAAGATAGAGATAGAGACCGCTTGCGTTTATTATTTAACGTAACGTCAGCTATAAGCCGCTCATAGCCGTCCAGATAGATGAATCCGACTTTGCTGCAATTAATGAAGATTTCGATACAAGAACAACAGCAAGATGCTCAAGCTTCCCAGACGTTTCCATTGTCTGCTCGTCGCTTCTTGCCTACAGCAACTGCCAAACTCAAGTTGCGTTTAATTTTGACCACATTCCCATCTTGGTCACTGTAGAGAAACCGAGGGACTTCGAAGAGCCTGATAAGCACAGATTTATTAATTACAATAAAGCCAATAGGCAGGGCTTCTCAAAATTTGTTGATGACACTCTCCGCCAACAGCCCCACCCCATCTGTGCCAGGAGGGGCTTTACCCCTGCAGGAAGAATTCCTAGACATTTTTCATCTAATGCAGCTCGTTTGGCGCAACAGCGCGATCAACTGCGCATACCTGCAAATGACCGAATTGATGAGTTGACGGCAGAAGTAAATAATCTCGTTAATGAACATCGCCGCAATAAATGGTTAGATCACCCCAACCAATGCTCAGTAAGCTAAAAAAGTTATGATCTACCATTAAGAGTCTATCTGGTTTAAGTAGAAGTAATAAGCTATAGGCTTCAACGATACCCAGCATACAGATGCAAAAAGATGCGCACAACTCTTCTGCAGACAATTTATTGAACACCCTACTCTGCAGAATCGTTCCAAAAGAGCAATAATAAGAAAACAAAAAATCTCAAACGTGATTCTAAGACGTTTTGCTTCACTCTCAGTGAACCAAGTAATATTATCTCCAAAGCAAAACCTCTAAGGCTCTTGTACCCGACGGCATCTCTATGCTTATGTTGAAGAAAATTGGTACAAAATCGCTGGAATATATGACCGGCCTTCTAGATCTCGCGATGCGTCAATTGGTAATTCCAGAGATTTGGAAGGTCGCCCGTATCATTCCAATTCTAAAACCAGATAAACCCGCTACAAAAGGAGACTCCCTGTCGCTCGATCTCCCTGTTATCACCTGTAGCAAAGTTTTTTGAAGCGCTACTGTTACCAACACTTAAGGAGCATCTCCCACATTTGCCACACAACAACACGGCAAAGCAAAGGCCGTGTCAACCATTGTTGCTGTCTTAGATTTATCCAAGGCATTTGACACGGTAGATCACTTTCTGCTGACAAATGACATTACCCAATCTACTCTTCCCAAATATCTCAAACGCTGGGTTGCTTATTATCTATGCGGCACCTTTTGGGGCATGAAAAAATAAATAATTACTGCGGCGTATAAGGCGATTTGCCGCTCCGTTTACCCTGCCCCGATATGGCCTTCTTTTCTATGTGACACCCAATGGCGAGTTTAACAAACGATCCAAAATAATGCACTCCGAATTGCAACTGGATGTGACCAATGTATCACCTTTATGAGGAGACCAAGATATTGCCGATCAGACAACATAGTGAGTTGTTGACCAGGCAATTCTTGCTAGAATGGCACCTGCCAAGTCATCCTAATCATCGGATACTCTCCCAATATCCCCCTCCTAGATACCTCCGACTGGACTTTCGTCACTATCTCGATAACATCAGAGATGTTATACCACTCTACGTTAACCGGATGTCCATAGTGACGGACCAGAAACGTTTGCATCAACAGACGGTCACTACGACCATGAACGGGTATAGATGCAATAAAGTCCTCAATGAACATTCCTTTATAATCTCGGATCATGAACAACTCTTACCCAGAAAAACAAGATCAACCCTGGCAAAATTAAGAGCAGGATGGTGCAGTATACTTAACTGCTACCGAGAGCGAATAATTCTAATATGTGTATAGAAATGAGCGTCATGTTTTCGTCTTTCTCTAAAATGCTTTCTATATCTTAAATCTCTTCATTAACAATTGGGTTTGTTCTAGCAAATCAACAATTAGTCCAATTATAAATATTTGTTGTAAACCAATAAGTGTTTTTATTTTTGTATTAGCTAAATTGTGCGTCTTTACTTTTAATTTTATATATAAAAGTAAAGACGCACAATTTAGCTAATATATATTTATTTTTTAAATGATCACAATTTAGCTAATATATATATATATAAATGATCATCTGTCATTTTTGTTCGAAATTTGTTTTTTATATATTTCATTCTAGAAAATGTCTGCACATATGTATGTATGTAGGTACTAGCAAAAATACTTACAATTTCAAATGCAAACTGTTTTAAACGAGGAAAAAGAGATACTGAAAGTTGCGAATAAAAATGTTTCAGGTTTGTTGCTTGAAATAATGATTTCAAGGCGTTACTTCTTTGAAGATCAATGACTTTCATTTGCAAATAAGTACTTATTTTAGTAATGTCAATTATAAATGGGGTTTGAAGAAGTTGAATTTCCCTAGAATGCTAGTAAAAATCTATAAATCTATCTGCAAATTCATTTTGCAGTTTTTCAATATATTTTTCATACTTACTGACAGATAATCAAGAATCTAAATACTCTTTTAAAGTAATTTTACAGAATGGTGGACTTCTTCACGTGTAACGTCATTCTTAACCTATTCTAATTTCATTTCGAATGATTTGATATTTAAAAACTTGCTTCATGAACCAATTGTCCTTTACCTTCAAGCTAAATTTACTTCGTAAAAAGTTCGATCCGATTTACCAATTCAATTTAACCCTAAGTAAAACTGCTATATTCGGCCATGCCGAATCTTATACACCCTTCACCATAGTAATTTTATAAACACTCTACAGGTCATACCGCACGACACATCAAAATTAAATTCAGTATGTGCCTTTGGTTTATGGAGATGAAGAACTGTATAAATTTTGGGCATAATCGGGATGGGGTAGTTTACATCCCAAACCGAAAATATTTAATTTGTCGCTTCAAATATACTTTGAACTTATATTCCTTATGTAATATATCTATAAAAATATCTGTTTCCCTTGGGTATGGTAAAGTTGAGTGTAGTCCACTTCAGATTTTTTTGAAATTTTTTTGTAAACAGTTTTTAGAAAAATTTGTTTGAAAATTTTTTACAAAAAATTTCTTAAAAACTTATTGGTAAATATTATGAACCTCCTGTAGTCTACATTGAGTTAGAATGGTCAGAGTAAAACAAAAACATATCCTTAAAAAATGTTTCTCATATTGACTAATGAGCATATTGACTGCTCCTGGTTACCAATGGGCACCCTCTATATGTATTGCTTTCTATAAGGGCCTTTAATACAAATCAAAGCAGAAAAACCTTACCAACCTAAAATTAAACACAAAATCGGGTTATTGATACAACGAAATCTGTATGCACTCCTTGGAATCTACCTGTCGCATTCTAATATTTATTTGACAAAAAAAGCAAAAGAGAATCATTAAAGCCGAAATAATTAAAAAAAAGTGAAAAATATAGGTGGGCGTGGTTTTTGGCCCGCAACCTCCAAAGGAATGATCCGACGTTGCTAAATTGCAAGTCCAAAATTTTCGAAACTATGCCTGACAGATTGGTGTTGTTAAATTTTGTGTATCTCTTCAGGTGCCTTGGCAAATTACATTACTCCCCGAACACGGACAGACGGACATCGTTTAATTAACTTCTCTATGTATAATTAAATTTACAATTTTCCCCTTAAATGGTCATTAGACATAAAATTCAACAAAATCTAAACATGAACCTGGCAGAGCATTGTATTTAATTTTCGCATGTTGTTTAAGATGGCGAATATGCGTTTATGTCATTTTCTGTTTGAACATAATTATCTTTTTTACAACAAAAGATGGCGCTGTTTGAAAATAAAACAGTCAAACTAAAATACAACAACAAAATATTGTCAATTCATAAAATGGCTTTTATAGCAAATATTTGTACAACCATGTTAACATGGGCAATTTACACTTAACACTAACATGATGTTAGTGTTAATGTTTATTATTTCATGTCTAATGTAGACGAGCGGTTAATATATTCCCTCCGTATTGAGGCTACCTGATAAATGTACCTTTTCACTGCTTTTACATATAGACAGAAACTGGGCAGACAGACGAGATTTGTATAGATAGTAATTCAATACACACTACACACTCTACCTCTTCAACCCTTAGCCGACAAATCTCGCCTGTCTGCCCATTATCTGTCCAAATATAAATGCAGTGTTAATCAGTTTATTTTTGTAGTATTCTCAACAGTTTTTCAATAATGTGGCAACGATAATAACTGTAATTTTAATTCGCTATTGTGACTGATTGCGACATTTGTAACCACAAAACATAGACTAGTTTTGAACTAACCTATTTAAAATTTACATAAAACTTGTGCAAAACTTATTTTTGTAAAACCAAACATATGAGTTGCCGTAAAGCAACTAAATTATGAACAATTATTGTTACTTTGATGTGGAATTGTAAGTTGATATGAAAAAAGTTCAAGTTTTCCTTTTCACATGTAAAATTCTTCAACACTAAGAAAACTTAGGGACGAATCCTCCGCCGTTATTACACCAGTTTATTTTCAAGGCAGTATAGAAACATCTTTGATAGAGTTCTTCGGAGAAATTGGTGGACAAACTGAGCTGGAACTAGTCAAATTTGATGCTACACATAATCGAGCCATTTTTAAAGTACCGGAAGCATTTTTTACACAAACAAGAGCTGCAATTTCTTTAATTGGTTATTATCAAGAAATACCGTGCCATTTTCAAATCCTAAAAACTTCTGTACAACCCTTAGACTTTGAGTAAACTTAAAAGACATGTCATACAGTTTAAAACTGAATTTTGGCAAAGATACTGTTATATTTGCCACAAAAGAAGATCACGCACAGCCGCCCAATATAGAATTGCCACCCCCGGAACCCCCTCAAGGGCTAATAACGAAAGATGGCGAAATCAATTGGGGCTGTCCCTGCTTGGGTGGTATGGCTACAGGACCTTGTGGCGTTGAATTCCGTGAAGCTTTTACATGCTTTCATAATAGTGAAGCTGAACCTAAGGGATCCGATTGTTATGAAGCGTTTCGGACTATGCAAGATTGCTTTACAGAATATCCGACAGTTTATAATAAATCTGGTGGTGGTAGTGACGAAGATGATGATGATGGCTTAGATATGGCTGCTTTGAGTGAAGATGCTAAAGAGGGTGAAAAACCTGCTGTGGATGCAAACACTTCAAAGACAATTGATAAACCATAAAAGAATTCTTGTAAACAGTTCAAGAGTTTGTAGGGGGCAAAATGTTGGAAAAAGTAAAAGAAAGTTGTTAAATATTTTAAATTTTGTAGTATTTTTAATAAAATGCTAAGAATAATAAGTTTAAAAAAATATGTTTTGAAGTGAAATGAATAGTTAAGTTTTGAGTTTACTTAAATTTCAGATCTCTACCAGCCTAGTCTCAGAGCTAAATACCGTTCGGAAGTGGAAATTATTTCGTATTTTGCTTCTATAGAAAACGCAAAGTTTTTCGAAATGAAACCACTGTCAATTTGAAATTGGTATTTAAAGCATAGTGCATTAAAACTATTACCAACTTTTTATTTCAATAGTAAAGCATATTGTTCTGAAGCAACCCCTAAATATATGCGACAATTTGCTGCCGCAATAAAAATTTTTTTATTTACATTTACATTCATTGTTTTTTTATTAAATTTAATACATCATATTAAAAAAATGAGTAATTGTTCTGTTCTTAAAGAATATTAGTTTAATATAAAAAATTAATAAATAAATAGTGCATAATATAAAGTCAAGCTGCCAAATATTGTTCGGTTTACATCTCTTTGAAATATGAATCCAGATCAGAAGGGCCATGAGATATCAGAAACGAAAAGCTAAGTGGTATGATCGGGACAAACCCCATCTAACTTCGACTTGCAACAGAAATCTGCTTTATATATCGATACCTTAATAACTAACTAACGTTTTTCCTACTTTACAGGAGAAGGAAAAACTTAATAAAAATGATAGTTTTGTTGTCGCGAATTATTTTTTAACGCAATTTTTTTTATTAAATTCTAGCGTTTTAATGCTGTAACAAATTTCTTTTCTTTATACATATGTATTAGAAGATTATCTACCAAATATGCACAATAACTCGATTTAAAAAAAAACGAGTTAAGGCTTTTCTATATTAAGGTAACGATATGTATCTATGTGTACGTAAGTGGATTAAAATTTTTTTAACAGGACTTACATAATTAAGAAAAAACGATCTTTATTTATACTTTTCGAGATATATGTACATATGTTTGCATATACATATTTCAAACAAAAGAATGTCAAAAATTTATGTGAGCGAACAGAAAAAAAAAATTCTGAAAATTTTAGAGTAGGCTAAAGCTCCTCATTAGCTAAAAACATTAAATTAAAAAAATTTTAATTTAATAACTGCGTCCAAACAAGGTGAAATATTTAGGTTTGTTCTTGCAGCCTGGATGAATACATGTATCGTTTTCAGTAATAGTGGCAGGCTGGTCGAAAGGAATACACAATGATTTCGCTCCCATTGAAGGTGCACCCGGCTCAGCGTCTTCATCGCTGAAAAATAAAAATAAACAAAGTAGGAATTAGTTTAACATTTAATCGCAAGAAATTAGAAATTACCGAGCACTATCGGCTTTTATCTTATCTTCGCAAGCGATTTCACCGCAGAAGGGTGAAAGCAGAATATTCTTTTGATCTAAGATTTCACAAAAATCAGCCCAATTCTTGGTGATCTTCGTATGACTTGTTAAATCATGCTTAGCTTTGGCTAACATACTATCATGAATTGTCTCTAATAGTTGAGCAATATTTGTTTCAAGATTTTCATTGGCTAAAACAAGTTTTTCTCCAGTATCCCTGCGTACGGCTACGACTTGTTTTGATTTCATATCCTTTGGACCCAATTCGATACGCAACGGAACACCCTTTAATTCCCAATGATTGAATTTCCAACCGGGGGAATAGTTGTCGCGATAATCTCCTTCACAACGAATACCTTTGGCACATAATTGCTTTTCCAAGGCATGGCAAGCATCTAAAAGTGTCGCTCTTTCAGCATCGTTGGTATTTACTGTAATGCCACAAGGTACAATAATAGCTTGTATAGATGCTACATGCGGTGGTAAAACAATGCCTTGATTATCGGCATGTATCATAATCATGACACCAATAGTACGGGTGGTCATGCCCCAAGAGTTTTGGTAAACGTACTGCTTCTGTTGGGTCTCCGGATCTTCATAGACGATTTCAAACATTTTGGAAAAGTTTTGACCTAAATGATGGCTAGTGGCACCTTGAATAGCCCGGCCGGAAGCTGAAATAAAGGCTTCAACGGTGGTTGTGTAATCACCACCTGCGAATTTCTCCTTTTCAGTCTTACGACCTTTAACAACTGGTATGGCCAATAAATCAGTGTAAACTTGGGCATACAGCTCCAAAATTTCTAATACTTCTTTGTCAGCTTCAGCTTTGCTTGCAAAGGCTGTGTGGCCTTCTTGCCACAAAAATTCTCTAGTGCGTAGGAAGGGCTGGGGATGCTTAAATTCCCAACGAACAACATTGTTCCACTGATTAAGGCGTATTGGTAAGTCGCGATAAGATTGAATCCATTTAGCATAGGCAGGATACATAACCGTCTCTGAGGTAGGTCGAACAGCTATGTGTTCAGCCAAGTCAGACTCTCCCGATTTAGTTACCCAAGCTACTTCAGGAGCAAAGTCTGCGATATGATCCTTCTCCTTCTCTAATGCAGCCTTAGACACAAAAATGGGGAAGTAGCATTCCTTGACACCTATTTTAGTTATTTCGGCATCAAACCAGTTCTTTATAAATTTCCAAATTGCAAACGACCAGTGGCGCAGGATATAACAACCCGATACATCATAATATTCTATAAGTTCACCCTTTGTAAGCACTTGGGAATACCATTCAGGCAAATTGTCTTCCTTAGTGGCTTCTAAACCTAAGCGGGTTTGTTTTTTCACTGCACCCGTAGCTTCTGGTGGCATTTTTACTAATTTAACAGGTTTGACAACCTCTTTTTTTTCATGACCTGATTTCTTGGCGCCACTGCGTCCGGCTATGGGAAAATCCTCACCAGTAACTTCCTTATATTTGGCTTTTAAAGCCAACAATTTAGCTACATGCATCTCAATTTGCTCTTTAGGTGCCTTATTAGCTTTGGAAGTGCGTACCTTTTCACCCTGCTCATTGATTTCTTTTGTTAACAAATTTTTTTCTGTTATTGGTGTAGATGTCGTTTGCTCCTCCTGTTTAACAGGAGTTGATTTTAAACCTTCTTTCGCGTCAGGAGTCCAATCTTTTCCAGTCAGATCCTTGTAATTCGACTTAAGTTTTACCAATGACTGTACTTCGGGATCAATAGTAGTTTTGGAGGCTTTTTCTGACTTCAGTTTACGTATTTTATCTCCTTGGACTTTAATCTTTACTAAGACGGCTTCAACATCCGAATCTGAATCAGCAGCTGTTAAATCAATACTTTCAGTTTTTACAGTATTTACGGGAGCTACACAGCCTGGTTTCCACTCTTTACCAGTAAGACTTTTGAAGTCTGTCTTCAGAGCCAGTAAAAGGTTTACCTCTGGTTCAAGGATGCCTTTGTCTGCTTTATTAGACTTTAATTGCCTAATTTTATCACCTTGGGCAGAAATTTTATTTAATAATTCAGTAACTGCACGGTCAGAAGGTAAATCAGGGAACTTTTCTTGTTTAAACACTATTGGGGCAACTGCACCAGGCTTCCAATCACTACCGGTCAATTGCTTATACTCAGCTTTTAAACCTAGCAAGGTCTTTACTTCCGCATCTATGTCACCTTTATCCGCTTTGGCAGATTTCATTTGTCTTACCTTTTCACCCTGTTCAACGATTTCATTTAAAATAATTTCTACTGTTGAGTTGACATTGGTGCAAGGAGCTGGGGAAATTGATTTAGGCTGTAGTACATTGGGTTTCCAATCCTGACCAGTTAGAGTTTTAAATTGGGCTTTCAAATCCAGAAGAATTTTTACTTGTGGTTCAATTTCGGTTTTTTCAGCTTTTTTAGCCTTAAGATCCCTAATTAAATCACCTTGTTTAGCAATGCTTTCGTTTAGCGAATTAGCATCATTAGTACTTGATTTAGAAGCCTTTGGGGAAAGAACTAGTGTTTGTCCTGGTTTCCAGTCTTTGCCGCAAGCAGCTTTATAGTCAGATTTAAAAGCTAATAGTTTTTTTACTTCAGCATCAATTTCAGCTTTATCAACTTTTTTTGCTTTAAGATCTCGTATAATATCACCCTGTTTTGTAATCTTTTGATCTAAATCTACAGCAGTATTGGCCGAACCCCCTTTGGAAATTGGCTGAAAGAAAGTTAAAATTATTTTGTAAGGTATCTTGTTTTTTATTGCAACATTAACAATGTTAGGTGTGACATTTGTACCAGCGGTAAGGAGGATTACGAATGCCTACAAGACTGCTCGGCTAACGTGCATTTTAAATCTATACGGTATAGTCTCCAAAGCCGCGGTATTCAGAATGTACGGATTGATTAAATATTCAGAATCTTTTTTTATTTTGTCTAAAATTATTTTTTAAAATTTAGTTGTGTTCGTAACAAGGCATATTTATCAGGTAACCTCGCTAAGAAGGGGAAATAGAAATGCGAAAATAATCAATTTTTTATGGATTTTGACAGTTAAACATACAATTTTTCCCCTTAAATTGAATGCCCCTATTACGGTTTACAACTCAACTCAGTTGAGTTGTCTAAAAGACAACTGCTACTGATGAGTTGTAATTTGAAACAACTGCTATTGATGAGTTGTAATTTTTTTAAACTTTTGTTAACCGAGCTAACACAGGATTGTAAACGGCGAAACTACAACAGAGTTGTAACACAATTTAAATTCAACTTAAAAATTTTTTACAAGTTGAGTTGTAATTGATAATACCAAATTGTAAAATTTCAACTGAAGTAGAGTTGAGTTGTAAACCGTAATAGGGGCCGAAATTTATCTATCAAACTCCATATAAAAAAAAAAAAAAATTTCGCCTTAATATTTCTCCTTCTTAGTGAGCAAGGCGAATTTATTATTATTATTATTTATTTATTTAGTAGTATTTAAAATACTTTATAGTTTAATTAAATTTAAAATTTTTCTTTTAATTGTTTATTGAGTGGATGTTTAAAAAAATAGAAATAATGAAGAAAGTACTACAACAATATTCATAAGCGGAGTTCCGTGTTTCATGCAAACGGTATTGCAAAAGTTAAAGTGTAAAAAATAATAGCTTGTTTCTTAAATTCAACAACCAAATTCCAAAATTTTTTGTTGAAATTGAAAAAAAAAGCTATGATATAACGCATTGCTTTTTCAAAATATGGTGCCAATAGACATACGTGGGTGCAATTTGAAGATTTAAAATAACTTCCTTGGTATGTTAATTATTACAGTACGAAAAAATTTGTATTATTTTTATTATTTTTGTTCCCTTTTTTTTTTTCTACGAATGTTTTTGACAAGTGGCATAGATTTTGTAAAAACAAATTGCCTGTTGTTTTTTTTATTGTTGTACTTGTTGTAGCCCTGCAATCACCTGTATATATTCGCCTTGTTAGTGAGGTTACCTGATGAATATGCCTTGTGTTCTTAATATTAAAAGTAATCAAGTATGTGATGGAAAACGATTTTGAAAACGACTCGATTTTAAAACGATTTTCTTGTTTTGTATAAAAATGAGTTTTTAGTAATTTTAAATTTTTTTTCTCTATATTCCCCATTATTGTTTGATTTTCATCTTCTGGTATACTTTTCAAACCCATATGTTGAGATGGGTTGAAAAATAATTCTCAAAATCGATTGAAATTCATCACACTCTTTGAAATCGATCGTTTTCCATCACATACCTGAATAACTTTCTTGTTTGTGCGAGAGATCTAGACATAATACTTTTAGAAATGCCCGGGTGCTTCACTAGCTGATAATAAACACGCTGAGGTAAGAGGATATAGTGGCCAAGTTGTAATGCATCTAATGAGTGTTTTATATTCGTCAGAAAATTATTTGGAAATGGGTTTCTAGCCGATATTACGAAGTAAATAAAATAAATAAATAAATTATGTTTTTTCTGTGCCCTGTAATCAAGTGGTATTTATCAAAACTCAATACCAATTAAAAAAATCTGGAGTGGCCTACACTCAACTTCACCACACCCAATAGAAACAGATATTTTTATGGATACATTACATAAAGAATACAAGTTCAAAGTATATTCGAATCGAAAAATTATTTTTTTTCAGTTTGGGGTGTTAGTAAGCTACCCCTTGCCCCATCCCGATTATGCCGAAAATTTATACAGCTTTCCAACTCCACAAACCAAAGGCACTTACTGACCTGTAGAGCGTTTACAAAATTTGGGAGGAAGTAAACTACCCCTAGCCCTTTCCCGTTTAAGCCGAAAATTTACACAACTCTTCATCTCCATATACCAAAAAACATACTAAATTTCGTTTTAATATGTCATTCGGTAGAGCGTTCAGAAAATTTGGGGGCAAGGAAACTAGCCCTTGCCCCCTCCCGATTATGCCCAAAAACTATACAGCTCTTCATCACCATATACCAAAGCCACATACTAAATTTGATATGTCAAACGGTATGACCTGTACAAATTCCACAAAAATAGTGGCATACACACCCACCCACCTACGAACATCATCGCGAAAATAGCCAATGGATTCAGGTGACCTCAAAACGTATAAATCCGTCGAAATCCCGACCTCGATTTTTTTCATGATCACTATACTTTACCGTATACTACGTAGTGTAAAGTAAAAATACCAAGTAACAACAAAAACTAAAAACAAGTAACTTAAAAATTATACTACTAAAATTATACTAATAGGAAATAAATAAAAACCAAAAAGCACTTACCGTTTTATTAGCATCATGGTTTGTTGCAGCGTTAATTTTTAAACCTGAAGAGGGCATATCCTTCGTATGACCATCTGGTATAGAGAAAAGAATAACTGGCGAAGGAACATTCGAATAAGCACTAGATGGAGCGTATGCGTTATCGACTTTAAAGAAACCACGACGTTGCAATTGAATAATATCACCCTTTTTGCACTTTCTCAATTCAGGGTCACCCAACATTCGTTGTTCTTCTCTCGTCTTGTGACTGATATATTGTTTAAAATCTTCATCTTTACCTAAAACTGGCTTACTAATGATGTTATCAAAGTACACACAATATGTAGGTGGATAATTTTCAGGTTTATCTTCAACCCCTAACCAAGTAAGCTTTAAAGTCTTTTTGAAGTCTTTATTATCCAAATTCAAAGAGGCATCCACACTAGTAATTATTCCCTTCGAATCTTTATTAATCTTATTGATCATAAGATTACCCCAATTGATAAAAGTGGCATTTTCACCTTCCTTTAGGGCTTCAGCGTCTATATAGTCAATATAAATTTGTGGTCCTAATAAAACAGTCTTCTTCCCCAAAGCATCATTCTTTGGATGAACGGGGACTTCAATAATTTCTTTCTTAGCTCCGGCTACATTTACTACAATGCGATTTTCATACTCCAAGGCAGTATAACGTGGTGCTATTGGATCTATGACTTTCTTATTAAAAGCCCATATCTTATCCCAATTCATAAAGACTACAGATTTGCTAGATCCCTGAGCAATAATAAATTCTCTTAAGCCTTCAACGGTCATGCCACGTCTTATTATACCTCGCACGGTGGGAAAACGGGGATCATCCCAGCCATCTACTAAACCGGAATCAACAAACCAAGTCAATTTACGTTTCGACAAAACTGTATTTGTCATATTTAATCTACTATATTCCCAAATGTAGGGCTTGCGTAATTTCAGGGCTTCAATGAACCAATAAAATTGATCGTCACGGTCGTGATATTCCATTGTACGCAATGTGTGTGTTACATTTTCAATGGCATCAACAATTGGACAGGCAAAGTCGTATGTGGGATACACTCTAAAGAAAATACAAATAGAAAATACGTTTAGATGTTTAAACTAAAACAAATTAATATGTCTCACTTGTATTTAGTACCCGTTCTAGGATGCGGTTCATTTTTACATCGGTAGATAGTGGGATCACGCATACATCCATTTGGTGATGACATATCAATTTTTGCACGAACACAACATTTCTGTCCATATTCGCTGCCATTTAACATCTCTTTCCACATTGACATATTTTTGACCACATCTTTAAACAAAATTTTATTTGTTAATAGATGAAAAAAAATTTAATATTTTTTTAAGAAAATACTTTATGAAAAACTATTATTTTCAAAGCAAAAATTGAAAAATAATCATTAAAAAGAAATTTTTTTAATAAAACTTATAACCGTTACGATCCCTGATATATCTACATGAAAACTAACTTAAGCGTTTAATAACTAAGAACACATATAAAATTTGTGTTACTAACCATTTAAACGATTTTTAGATTCTATTCTCTGTTCGCGTTCTGCCTTCATTTGTTCTGGAGGTGTGTCATCTACGTAAGCTTTACCCTCCTTAATTAACTGCTCACAGTACGACAACATTAAATCAAAATAGTTTGAGGTATGAGTAAATAAATCTGGTTTTATGTTTAACAGTTCCAAATCTCCCAAAATAACGTTTTCAAATTCAACGGTCTCTTTAGCGGGATTGGTGTCATCGAAACGCATGATTAGTTTCCCGTTAAAGGCCTGAGCGTAGTACTGGTTCAAAAGGGCAGCCTTAGCATGGCCAATATGCAAATAACCGGAAGCCTCTGGAGGAAAACGTACCACAACTTTGCCCATCTCAGCACCTGGTAAATCAACAAATTTTCCTTCTTGTTTACGTTCTCCAGGTTTATGCGTGATAACTGGAGAGGAATCTTTGGAGCTCTTTAAACGATTTACTTGTTTGACTGAAATTTTGGCTTCATCTGGCAAAGACTGAATAACCTTTTGAATAAGAGGTTGGGCACTTATCAAGTCATACCATCTTTGCACATGTTCAGGTATTCCCTTGGCCGCCAAGATCTCATAGCGTGAATGCATTTCATTGTATAAAGCAAAATCGGCAATTGTTAATTTGTTAGATACCAAATACGTGACAGGAGCTATAGATTTATTCAGAAAAGCCATGGCCCAGGAGATGTCTTCGTCACATGTTAGTGAAAAGGACAACCAATGATCGATTTGTGTACGTTCTATAGCTGTTTCGCCGTACAATTTATATGCTGGTGCAGCTCTAGCTAGGGCACGCAAAACATCATTATTAGAATAGCAGGACAAGCGCCTGCCATCGGGATACAACAATAAAGTTTCATTACCCCAAACAATTTCCACTGGCACAGTTTCATTAATTAAATGGGCTGTAGCTAAGCCACCTAAAATAAATTTACAAAATCATTTTTTGAATTTAAATTAAACAGTGTATATATGATGAAATATTGGTTAGTTTAACGAAGGTCTGTCTGCCAACGTTCCAATATTGACACCAAATAACCTAAAATTTCATTAAGAACGTGAAATAAGTTTAAACATACTGATGGGTGGATTGTTGACATTGGCTGATAATTTTAGAGACATTTTTCTTGCCAATATTCCAAATATTAATAATTATTTACGAAGAAAGTATTGTATTTTTATAAGAATTCCACAAATCCACCGAAAAGAGACGTTGAAGACCAGTGTTGGGATTTGTGGTACAATTTAAAACGTACAAATTTGGTACAATCAAATCAGTGGTACACTGGTACACTTCCCAAATTTTTTTATTTTTTATCAATATTTTTTTTTGTACTTTTTCTTACAATAATAAACATTTTGAATGTCATAGTTCTCCAACCCTGTCTAGACTAACTAAATTGCACTATTCTTGACTTATGTTTATTATTTACTTTGAGAACCCTTTTATGTACAAGTAATAGGTAATTTAGTTTGCAAGTCCCCTTTGCGGAACTACAGCATTTGAGCGTTTTTGCATCGTCTCAATTAGTTTCCGCTAGTATTTTGCTGATATATGTATTCATTTTTTCTAGTGAAAAATCGAAATTAGACGACTCTTCAATTATTCTTAAAAATAACTACAGTCAAGCACTTGCTGGAAGCAAGTTCATAAGGAAGCTTTTGCTTATGAAATAGGCAAAATAATAAGTGTTAGTAAATCAGCATAACAAAAAGATACATTCAAGAAATCAAGGTCAAATATCATAGTATAAAAGTTTTGATTTGTCCTATTTTAATGTTGAGCTACCGTATGAACATATGTTTTTTTTTTTACTTAACGCCAAATTTTAGTACAATAGATGCTGATTTGATAAAATTTCATCAATAGGGCGGTACAATTTAAACATTGTCAGATCCCAACACTGTTGGAAACGTGTTCAGTAGAACTGCAAAACAATCGATAGTCCTATTGATAGTATCGACATTTTTGGCTGACTATCGATAGTATCATGGCATAATAATACAGGTAAAACTGATAGAACAGCTGTTTAAAATTGCTTATCTGAAAATGTCAAACCTTGTATAAAACTCTTTTCTCGCACTTAAAATTATTGTGAGATAACTGCTGTATTTTATTCAATCCATTATTTAACTTGCAATGTTTACTTAAAGAAAAGAAAGTAAAACTTTTCAACTAAAAAAAGTTCTGATGACTTAAAATAACATGATGACAAAAAATAAAATGGTCAGCTGGATTTGGTGCTGCTGCTAGAGCCTACTTAATTCCTAACTTACTTAAAGCCTGGTTATCTTTATAATATGGCTTGGTTATCTTTATAATATGGCTTGTACAAGTGACCAACCAGAATAATTTAGAAAACTGAACTTAAGCAATTTTTACCTTGATCAAAATAAATTATTAGAGATTGATTGATCTTTATAAATTTCAACTTTTAAATTAAAAATTATTATTTAAATTAAAAATTATTAAGAATTCTCCCTTTTATATATTATTTATTTTAGTAAACCAGTTTTATTTCTGTATAATGAATAATTTGTCATAGAAGTGTTTGCGACCACAGCTCATATTTATATTTTTCTTTATAATTTAGTAAAATATTTTGACACAGTCGGGCAAAATCAGGTTGCTTAGTTTTTTTTTTGAATTCGCCTTGCATACACCTTTGTTATTATACCATGGATACCAAGGCGAATTCATACCAGGTGTGAGCGGTAAGAACACGTACATTTTGCTTTTGTATAAATCATTTTTGGCTGTCAAAATAAAAAATGTTAGTACATTTTGACACTGGAAGATGGAGACAACAAATAGTCAGCTGAGCTCTCGAGTTTACCTGTTATGAATTCGCCTTGGTCTCCATCGTCCAGTGTCAAAATGTACTAACGTTTTTTGTTTTGACAGTCTAAAATGATTTATACAAAAACAAAATGCACGTATTTTTATTACAGAGTTGTACTCTTTTTTCGCCGCGAGTCTACCTTGTTTATTGTGCCATGATTGGAAGTTGCTGCACTAGAAACACAATAAGTTACGAAGTCAAGTCAGGAAATTAGCAATTACCGTCGTAATACGTCTGATTTGTGGTAATACGTCGCGTTTCATCTTAAACCACGTAAGCGACATTTTTTCGAAATTAACTTTTTTGGTTTTTATGGTAGTAAACAGCATTTGCACCAGACTAAATTCTCATCTTAACAAGTTTGTATGAAAAATAAATAAATCCATTTTCAAAACCTCGTAAGCGCCATACAAATGACATTAGCATGCAAAATATAATGGTTTTTATATTTCAAGTTGGAAATGTTAAAGTCTCAACCACTAATACGTAACTTACACCATGAAATCGTTTCATGAAATTTCTTCAATTCTCTTTTGAACTTTCTTGTTTTTCCTCGCCTCTCTACACCTCTTGCCCCCACAAAACCGGTTTCATGCAACTGATTTCATGAAAAATGTCATCGTGTAATTTAGCTATAAGTTTTTTGTATTTAAGATTAAAAAAATCATGAAAGTTGCAGGCCAATTGGAGCATTTTTAGTAAAGTTTTTTTTTTTTGATAAAAACGCCAAAACAACGTTAGCGACAGATTTGGTTACAATTAATTGTAAGTAACAAATTAAAAAAAAAATAGTTTGTATACCCTTCAGAGAGTCGCACAACCATGTTTTGCAAAAAAAAAAAAATATATTTTGAAACCTATATTAAAGAAGTTATTAAGTTTTTTTCGTTTTCTGAAAAACGACTTCTTGGCGCTTACGTGGTATAAGAATAAACGCGACGAATAGACGCAGCTTGCTCAAAACGCCAATGTAGTCTAGTGTTAGAGTGCTTTTCTAAGTATTCTTGTCCAGTATTGGATATATTAGAAATAGAAAAAGTCATTTGATTATCAATCTTCCCTCGTAATAGACGAAGTTTGCGCAGAACTCGACAGTATTAGCTAATACTTAACAAAATGTCATGGAATTATCAACTGTCTTCGTAATGCAGCCGCCCTCTTGACAGAGTCAAAATTCAACAGCCAGACAGGGCAGTAATAGATAACAGCCATTTTATTGTGTTCATATAGGTCCATTTTTAAATTCTTGTATCCAATTTTTACGCCTTTTCGGTTGTCATGTTTTTTGTTTATTTTAATCATCACCTATTATAAAAATAATACCAACTGGGACACCCCAGTTTTTTAACATCAGGCAACCTTTGACGACTAAACCCCTGCGCCGTATAGCTACAATTTCAGCAGTTGGTTAATTAAATTTAGTTGAAATATTTTTTTTTTTAATTTAAACAAAAGATAATTTTAAACAGGCAAATTTAAAGAAATTTTTGTTAAGTTAAAAATAAAAGCAAATTTTAACATGGCCTAGAACTTGTATAGAAAATCAAGGCGAAATAATTTTGTAGCCGGTAGATAGTAAAAATAATCGGCGTTTTCGCCAAAATATCTTTGGCGCAGGTCTTTTCTTTTGAAAACCATAGTCACTGACTCTGCAGGTGGAAATTTTATTCTATTCTTATGAAATTTTAAAGTAATCATTAAGTACATTTGAAAAATCCTTAAAAAATTGCTTAAGAAGTTGAAATCAATTTAGCAATATGGTAAGTTATAAAGAAATAAATCATATGTTTTATAAATTAATTAAAAAGATACAAGTTGCTGACGCGCCCCAATACATATTGTGTATTTTTTCATGCTGGGTGCTTTACGTATAAATTGATTTTACACCATTAAACTATTTTGTATGTGTTTTAGATGCTTTTTATGTTGCTGTTCAGCCGTCAGGGTAAACTACGTTTACAAAAATGGTACAATGCTTATCCGGACAAAGTTAAAAAGAAGATTACCCGGGAATTAGTTACAACTATTTTGGCACGCAAACCAAAAATGTGTTCTTTTTTGGAATGGAAGGATTGTAAAATAGTTTATAAGCGGTTGGTTAAGAGTTTTAATTGATTATCATCTTATTGTTTAAGCTTATTGAATATTATTTTATCGCTTTAGTTATGCCAGTTTATATTTCTGTTGTGCTATTGAACAAAACGACAATGAATTGTTGACTTTGGAAATCATACACCGTTATGTTGAGCTATTGGATAAATATTTTGGTAGTGTAAGTATTTACAATTTACATATGTAATGTACTTATTAAATAATATTGAAAACAAATTAACTATCGTTTACCACGTTAACAGCGATTAAGTGAGTTTACATTAGACAATGCAGTCACTAATACATGCATACTTCCTCAATTGTCTTAACTACTTTCTTGAATATTTTGAACAGTAAAAGGACAATGATTTGACGTATGCAGACAATAATTCAGTTTTTGTGTACAAAAATAAAAAAGGGAAAAATCAATGCACATTAATCAGGTAGCCTCACTACGGAGGGGAAATATTAAGGCCAAAATTATCTATTTTTTATATGGATTTTTACAGTTAAATTACAAATTTTCGCCTTAAATGGAAGTCGAACCAAGGCACATTAATCAGATAACCTCACTACGGAGGGAAATATTAAGGCGAAAATTGTCAATTTTTTTATATGGATTTTGACAGTTAAATTTAAAAGTTTACCCCTTAAATGGAAATATCAAACTCCATATAAAAAAAATTTAAATTTCGTCTTAATATTTCCCCTTCGTAGTGTGGTTACCTGATGAATGTGCCTTGAGTCGAACTACCAAACTCCATATCAATGGACATTCATCAGGTAACCTCACTACGAATGGGAAATATTAAGGCGAAAATTTTTAAATTTTTTTAAATTTAAGGGGAAAAATCAATGCACATTAATCAGGTAGCATCACTACGGAGGCGAAAAGTATCATTTTTTATATGGATTTATTATGGATTTTGAAAGTTAAACTTACAATTTTCCCCTTAAATTGAAGTTTGAATTATCAAACTCCATATAAAAAACTTAAAAATTTTCTCCCTAATATTTCCCCCTGATAAATGTGCCTTGGGAAAAAATGTAAGTTTAACTGTCAAAATTCATGCATACTTTCTCAATTGTCTTAACTACTGTCTTTAATATAGAACAATGATTTGACTTATGGTGACAATAAATCAATTAAATGTTTTGTTCTTTATGTTGAGTTTGTTCAGTACAGTATTCTCGTTTGTATAAAGATCACAACCAGAATAAAAGTTCTTTTTTGGTATTTGCTATTTGCGTTTGTGTATTCAATATTCTACCGTACAAAATACTTAAGTACATTATATTAGGTAAATTTTCGAACACTGATTAATACAGTATCGGTAGTTCCTTTATTAATTTCTTGTGTATTGCATCTATTTCACTTTTCATGGTTGAATCAAAACGAATCTGCTTTTCCTTTATAAAATATTCCTTCAAAATATAATAAGCTGTAGAATTTATTTTGGCAGAAGTTGACTTTAATTTAACATCGTAATTCTTTTTAAGATGATTCTAATTGGTTTTGGCACCCCTAATATAAAATTGTTTAAAAGTTTTTTCACTAACATATCATTTCAAGTTTTATTTAATATTAAATTATCCAATCAAGGGGATGTTAAATATGGTTCCACATGGTGTTATTTTGGAACTCAAATTTTCAAATTCCTTATGTATGACTTTCCTCACAATGTTAGTGAGTCTACCGGTCTATTATATGCTGATGATTCTATATTATATGCACACGATAAATCTCCCATTAGAGCACTTAAAAAAGTGTCCGCTCATTTGCTATTAGTCAAAGCCTTTTACGATGACTGGGGAATAAAAATAATTACTTCAAAAAGCGAAGCAATTTGCATCCGAAATGGTTCTGGTAAATGCAGAAGTTTTGAAACCAAGATTTTAACGTGTTGCATCGGAAAAAACTACATTTCTCCAAATAAAAGATACTCAAATGTATTCGTTTTTTCAAAATCGGAAGTTACTCCTGTCGGTTTATATGTTTTTGACTTGATAAAACGATTTGGGCTTAGGGTGTTGAACCTTGAAAACGTTTATATAAAGAGAATATACGACACTCAAACTAGTTTTAATTGGTCTAAAGTTTACTACTTATCACCTTTAGGTTACATAAATGAGCATCCACCATCTTTTGATATAAATTAATCGATTCGTTGTGAGTTTTATGATAGGACTACACCTGACAATCTTAGTCCGAGTGATACTCGAGTCGTTCCGGAGCAAAAATCTAATTGTAGTGAGAACGGTAAAAATTAGTAAACACTTTTACTGAACAGACCTATTATCACTACTAACTGCTGTGGCTACCAAATAGTAGACGTTTTTATTTATTTATGTTACATCAAATATTCAAATTCTATTTATCACATTTCATTATTTTTGTTATCATTGTAATGTTTATAATAATAATAATTATAATAATTTTTATATAAATAAACATACATATATGTAAAATCTGGGTTTCTTCACACGTGAGCAAGGTGCGTAAAGCTGTTCATGCGCGAAATAAGAAATTTTAAAATTTCAGCAATAATGTTGTAGATATTGTCCCTGAGATTTATTTGTTCTCATGGCGAACGCTAAGCGGACTGGAAACTACAAAAGCTTGATTTTGACAGATATATATCCGTAAATTTCATTGGAATGTATGAAAGCAATACATCTCTTCTTTTATTGTCGCTTCCATAAGATTGTTTAGCAGTTTTTTTAACAGCAAGCTGCCATCACAAAATTGGACTGATCAACGTTACTAAGTAAGATAAAAGGAACGCCATCTTTTAATTAAAGCCTAGTGAATCAAGGAAATCCAAAAACTCAATAGCATAATTATTTTATTTACAAAGCAAGTGATGGTGCAAACATTTGCACTACCACTAAAGTCTTTTGTAGTTTTTGTAGTTTATCACTAAGGTGAAAAAATTTGTTTATCGGTAGTGCAATGCTGATTTCAATTCAAAATTTTGTTTATGGAGAGTAACCTTCTGTTTTATACCGTCAAGCTTTTACTAGAAAACGCACGTTGTTATTAGTAGCCCATATCAAAATTTAGAGTGTACCACTATTTTGGTTTTGTAATATTGTAGTTTTAATATCCCTGGCCGGGCCGCCAGGTGTCAAGAAATACTTTATTAAAAAGTTAACTTGCAACCACATGCAATCTATTAGTGAATGATACCATAAAGTAATAAATTAAGTATTATCAAAAGAGACCTTATGACTAACCTCGAACAGCTGTTTCTATGTTGTAATGTAAAAATGAAATCTTCACAACTGATATCATCAATGAAAGACTATACATTAATGTTTCCATTTTATTACATTTAGGTCTGTGAATTGGACATTATTTTCAACTTTGAAAAGGCCTACTTCATATTGGATGAACTTTTGATTGGTGGTGAGATTCAAGAAACGTCAAAGAAGAATGTATTAAAGGCAATTGCCTCTCAGGATTTATTGCAAGAGGTTAGTACAAACGAAATGTTTGATTTATAAATTAAACAAAAGTAATAAATAACTAAATACAAAAAAAAAAAAAATATATATATTTATATATACATACGTACCTATATAATTACAATATGGATTCTACATATATGAAACATAATCAAAAAGCATCTATATTTTTTAAATATTCAAAAATTATTTCAGTTTAATATTTTAAATTCTTCACAATTATTGTTTTAATTATTATAATTTTATATTTGGTTCTTTACTGCATCTAATGTTGAGTTTTTATTAATTGTTGCGTTTTTATTGAGCAATTTAACATTCAGTTGAAATTCTTTCAAACAACTTCAATTAATTATTTCAACTTTATTTTCCTTTTACTTTTCTTATATCAATCAAACTTTAAATGGACAACAATTCAAACAACTTCTGTTAATTCTTTTTTATTATTTTATTTGTTTTGTTATTTTTGTTTTTTCTTTTGCTTTTTAACATTAAAAGCAAGAAGAGTTCTTTTATTCTTTGCAGTAACGCTAAATATTTATTACAAATTTAAAATGAATATCTTTAAAAACGATTTTTTTTAATTTAACTTCTGCATGAATATAATTTATTTGCCTTAAACGAAGCTCTTTTATTTGGTTTTATGTTTTAATAAGTTTTAATGGTTTTATTTTTATTTTATATAATCTTTATTATTTATTAGCAATTATGATTTATTTTTATATATTCAACTTATCAAAATGTTAATTAAAATAGTTTATTTTACTTGCCATTGCCATAACTAAAAGATATGTTCGTCTTAACTAATGCCGTCCTGTTTATTTATTTTTTTGTCTATATATATTTAATGACATTTTATTAAAAATATATGTATCTATAGAAGAATTGTTTTATAGTTAATTTTTTCTGTAATTTTATGTAGCCGTTCTGTATTTATAAGGTGTTTTTCTTTGTTAGTTTTGCATGATTTGCGTTTAAGTATATAGTAAATATTGTGTTGTTCTTAATTCAATTTAGTTAAAATATAAATAAACTATATATAAAGAGTTTTTGTGGAAAACAATAGAGATGTGTTCTTTATCGTAAATAGATTTTTTGATTGAATTAAATTCGAACATTAAATAGCATGCTCCTCCTCCGTTCGACGTGCTGTGACTTTTCGTTGTCGTTCGTTTTATTGCCATCGTAAAAGTATTGAACCGTAAATGATTGTCATCAATTTTGTATAAATAGCTCATACGGTTTTCAAAAATTAACATTCATTTAAATTTCACTCGAAAAATTAATAAAAAACTACAATAAAAAACTGGTATGTCATTTAACCGTAATCGCACAACTCAAATATTCAAATCAGAAAGTACATATGCTGAGCTGTCGTAGCAATTATGAACAAGTCCGCAGAAGGAAGTTTCCAATTTGTTCTAGTCGTTTTAAAGTTTTCAGCATCCGAACAAACCACGATCCATTTTTATATATGTATTGATTTAATTACTCGTGTAATCAAAAACAAAATTATAAGACGGGATTTAGACGATAATTTAAAAACTAATTTTTTTGTTCAGGGTTCGATTTGTTTTCTTAAATCGTACGGTTTTCTCTATTCTTTATCGGTTGAACTACAATAAAAAAAAGTACTGGATTGGTAATTATGTAAGTGATTGCGGATTTTAAAAAAGAAAAACATTTAAAAATTTTTGCTTAAAAATATAACTTTATTCAATTAGGTGATATCCATTTTCCTCAATGACTTTTTGCCAAAAATCCACGTTCATAAAATTACAGATCTTTACTATAAAAAATTGAATTAAATGCAATTTGACATCATCAAAGTCATTAAAAATTTTACCATTTGGTTGGAACGAAATAAATTGTAATATGAAGGCAAATGCTCAGGGCTATATGGCGGCTGTGACAACACATCCCAACTCAGTTTGATTTATTTTTGGCGAGTAACCAAAGGTGTGTGGGGCTTTACATTATTATTTGTTTCACTTTCAGTTTTTACTTAGAAACAAAACGAATTGATATAATTTTCTTACTAAGTAAACGTAGAAGTCCAAACAATAAGAACAAAAATGCAGTTTAGGTGCAACAAAAGAAAGTGTAAAAGTCATCTATCAAAAACTCTGCAATCACTTAGTTATCAATCCAATAATCGAATTTTAATTTTTTCTGTATGAATATGAAAGATTAGCTTGGGTTCGAAAAAGAAGAGTTAGATACTCGTAGAACTAGTGATCCATTACGATTTGATTTGATACTGTCACTCTTGAAATCTATCAGCGCTCCCTGAGAATCGTCTCGATACTTGTTGCATGCTCTGACACTAGATCCGAGGCTTTTATAATCACTAACACCTCGCATTGAAACACTTATAAAAAAGCATAGTGAATTTCCTTATGTCCATACCCTGCACACCCTTACACAGTCCATCGGATACCGCCCAAAAAGTCCCTAACAGGAAATTCTATTGGTGGTGTTCTGTCAAAATTAATTTCAGTGACCTTGAAGACCCAATCCTCACTTATCATTACTCACTTATAAATTATATGAAAGCCTTTGCCGCCACTTCACAAAGTCTTCAATGTGTAGTAAGTTTAAAATAATGTTAAAACCGTAACATGTCTAGTTTATCACCTTTGGATTTTGCTTCATCTGCTAGTTTCAATATTACTCTCCCTAGATTAGGTGGTCTAAAATTACCTAACTTTTACTTTCTGGTAAAAAGATTTATTTTCATTTTTTCCGAGTTGATCCCGAGTCGTTGCCCAGGTATAAACTTTACCAGCCTATATGATTCCACTGATAGTAGAAAGGAATTTTTTAATAAATAATTTACACAACATAATCGGCATAAGCGACTATCTTCTGCCTTTTAATATCAAATGATTATTATATTTTTTAGCACCAGCAACCCCAACAGTGGCATTCTGATTTCGATATTTGTATATTTTGATTTTTAACGAAGTTTTTAAAAAATGTTAGTCGGTATATTATTTATTTCAATCAAAAGTTTTGATAACAAGTTTTTAATCTGTTCAAAACGATTTATAGCACATCTCTTATATTAGACAGCCCTTAAGCATGATTTAATATTCGGTATGTCTTGTTAATATTTTATTCCTTTTTAAAGCCATAAATTAAATTAAATAAAAACCCATAGTTATTAATACCAAATTCCTCATAAAATAAATGTGTCTTGTTTTTTTTTTATTAAAAAACAAAAAATAGAAAAAATCTTAAAACGTATAACATTAAAATGTATGTAATTGATTATTAATAATAATGTTAAACAATCCTTCCATGTTCGTTTTCTTATTAATGCTTACCCAACAAACATTTACTACTCCCCTACTACTAATTGTACTGCCACTACTACTACACCTTCAATTTTTATGATGTAAAAAATATAAAATAAATAAATAATCCTCTACAAACGTCTGTAACTACTATTGCCACTACCAATCACATCAGGACTTCAATGAGTATTTAAATTAATTTTTTTTCAAAAACCTGAAAAAACTGTAGTTTTTAGTATAAATTTTATTTATGTGTAAATTAATAAATAAATAATATTAATAATGTTTATAATAAATATGTATATAACGATTTATTGCTAAATAGTTAATAGTGCTTAACAAAATATTTACATTAAAACAATTAAGTTTTTTTATTAAAAGCGGGTAAAAAATCTTAAATATTATTAGGATTTTAGTTAAAGAAAACTAAATTGTAAATGTTGTAATAGATAAATTTTAAACTTTTGACATTTATAATTATTAGTGACAAAGTTGTTATTATAAATGAACAAAATTAAAAATTTGTCAATTAGATTTTCACAAGTGCCAATGAAATGAAGTTCAAAGGAGGATACAAATAAAAAGTGTGAAAGTTATTTAAGACTAAAAATATAATAGAGGTACGGCCGAAGCTGCAGCTGAAGACAAAATACAGGGCAGAAGTAAATAAATTTGTAGGACAGCAACCACGGGCGGATTTGAAAGCCACAGAGTTGTCTGAATAAGTTTTAGGAGGGGAAGGTCATCGGTACATCGTAGTTTTGTAGAATGTGCGAGGACGAGGAGGAGTTGGAAACTGTGAAGCACATCGTGAGTCACTGCCCGGTATTACAAAGTCGAAGACTTAGATGGCTAGGTGAGAGATTTCTTGATGGGCTCTTCGACATCGTGCGGTGTAAAATCGAAGATGTCGTCGGCTTCATCAATGAAAACGGGTGGCTGAGTGATAGGTTGCAGGACGCATATAGGTCTCTCTTTTTCATTTTGTATTTGTTTTCATAGTTTTAGTTAGCTAAACGGAATCACAATGGACTCTCCAGGTATCCACAGTTTAAGCGAGATAAGAGATTGGTGAAGATGAAGATGGCATTTCACAAGCTGTCAGCTTAAAACAATTCTGTACTGTCTTTGGAGGTGAACTTCTTGCTAACCTATAGAGTTATTTTTGTGTTTTATTATTTTTGTTTAACATTTTTTTTTATCCTTAACAAAATAAAATGTCACCGTTTCGTCTGATACATTAGTAGGTTTTTGTGTGACAAATAATTTTCATTAATAATTTTCCTTTCATTCTAATTACATAATCAGTTTAATTACAGAAATAATTTTTCACTTAAAATAGTTTTCGTCTTCAAAGCCAATAAACATTCTGCCTTTTTCACAGTGTAACACGAATTCGTTCTTCCTCACAACAGGATACACGACTACAAATGCTACGACTGCAATTGTCGCCTGTAGTCAGTTACTGATTTATATTAAAAACGGCAACTTCATCGTAACCAGCTAAGCGACAGTGGTGTGGTGCCGTTTTTTAAATTTAATTTTGATTTAGTGAATTTCTGTAATCGGCTCAGTCTTCAAATTTCAGCAATTTAAATATTTACCTTTATAAAAAAAAATTACTTATACATACTTTTATCACGTAAAAATGTCAAACGAAATACATTAATTGTTAAATTTATACCCCCATATTTATAAAAAATAAAACTGATTTGAAATGTATTTTAGAACCACTTTTGTATGAAAAATTTGTTCTAAAGTAGATTTTAAATATATTTTATTTTTTATAAATATGGGGGATAATATTTTAATGTTTGTGATGATCTTTTCTGTTGGTTAAACAAAATATTTCTCTCTTAGCTCTTATTTATTTAACAATTCTTGTTAAGTATATTGGCAGCACTACATCTGCTCATTGTAGCTTACGAATAGACATTGGCCTAAGATAGTAACAGTGACAACGGTGGTCATGTAGCTGTGATGGCAGCAAAATACTCTTCTTTATTTAAGCGTGTGTATTTTAGTTGTAGTCCGCAGCTTACTGTCGTCTATGTGTTTAATGCATTACATACAACTCAAGCTGTTTGTCATCAGCTTCATTTTCAGCTTTGGCCTTGCTTTCACTCTGTTTGTATGATACCGTAAAAGACCACTCTTCATTTCCCAATGATTACTGGTACCCGATTGGTAATTTACAACTTCTTACTTTCATTAGGTCTCGTGTTGTCACTATCCTTTTACTCTCAACTGTAGCGATTTCAGACTAGCGACTTATAACTTTCAACCCTCTCCATATCAGAGTCTCTTGTAATTGCTAACATTTGTCTAAAGCTAAGGTCTTCAAAGCATCCACATTTTTATTATATGTATGCCCGTGGTCATAAGCCTAATGTGAACTAGTGGAATGTTCGGCCATTTACACACAATGTCCGCACAGTCTCGGCCTCTTCTAGACATAGCAACGTCTTCTTCGATTTTCCAAACCAGATTATTTGTTAGAAACTGAAACTACAATCCCGTACTGATAAACAACAGATTAATTATATAACGACCCTGGGGAGCCCCTGTTGTAGGTATCAGAGATCGTAGAAATGTACAAGAAATTTTAATAGACACCTTGAAAACACTGTACACCTTCTATGCATTAAAGACATTGCCTTTCTTTCGGCATGTACATCTGATATTAATGTGTGGCTATGACTGTACTTGTGTACATCTTGTGTATATGATTTAAAATGGTTTTACACGGCGTGTATTTGATGCAAAGATGCAAACCTAGTGCTTTTACCACATTTTTAGCATAAAAATAACAAAATATCAAGTTGGCATTACAGGATGTCAGATGCTTTGTCACATAAAATAGAACACATTCTAAATGAAAAATGTCATATGTATTGTACACATGGAAAATACACATGTTATGTTTGAAAGGGTTTACACGTCGTGTATAGAATTTACACATGAAAAAGTGACAAGTCATATGACAAATACACGCCGTGTAAAACGGCTTTTAGCAAGCAAACTCATGGGTGGGAGTTGCCATATTAGTGGTTTTTGTAACTTTTGAACTAGAGACATAAAAGTTATATTGGGTATTTATTTATATTTATTATTATACAAAAATAGTCCGAAGGACCGAGTTCAATTTTATTAAATTCAATATTAAAATAAAAAGTTTGTACTTATTTACACTTAATTTAACCAAAGCGAAATATTAATAAATAAAAGTATTTTTTTATATTATTTAAAACATAAAATAATTTATATTTCAAATTCAAATCTCTAATACAAGTCCTTAAAAAGAAGTAAAATTTTCATTAATTGTTTTTTCTACTTTGAAAAAAAAAAAACCAAAAACGGCAATGCTGTTTGCTTTTACTGCACACACACACATTAATCTTATGAAGTTACAAAACAAATTCAATGGTACCACGAATGTGCATACGTATATAAAGTTAATTCGATGCTTTTAATTTTTTCAATGTACACATTTAGATATAATGCACAGAAGTGGACACCCAAGAGTAGTAATTCATGTATAAAGTGAGTCATGCATAAATTTTTCAATGTATTTTTTTTCGATGTCCATTGTGTAGCTTTGTGTTTACAGAGGATAAAATTTGTACACTAAATCCCTGGTAGGTATACATAAACCATAAAAGCATGCTATAAACAATATGATATTGATAATATAAAGTAATATAAAGTGTTGCCAGATAAAATTATTAAAACCAATCTTCAAATTAAGCAAAAAATTGTCTAAATCTTTAAAACTTTTCAAATTGTCAAAAATTGGTCAACATTAAATTTCATTATTTTATTTAATAATTATACATAGATATTTTTATAATAAAGTTAAATATTTATTGTATAGTGGTACGGTACGCACCACCGTGTGTGAGTCAGACACCCACTTGTTCGGTTTTTTAATAAAAAATATTTCTTGGAACCATTATTTATTAAAAAAAAAAAAAATAAATTATACCTCAGTCGAACGCTAACTTGGCCTCTTCAAAATGCTTATTGTAAACAACATCATTTTCATCTTAGTGAAATTGTCATGATGAGGTTAAGATAATACGATAATAGCTCAGTTTGTCTTTTGCATTCTGTAAGGTTTCTTGTGATTATTCGGTCGTGCCACCTGTTTGTTTAGGTTTGTAGAGTCCAACCTTAGCTAATACTATTCCATATCCCAGTGGAAATCTGGGTTTCGAACTCAAACCTCTTTAACAAGCTTATCTTCAGGTTCTTTTTTGTCGGCCTATGTGTTCTTTATCCACGTCAATGTCAACTCGTTTGCCGCAGAACACTCATTGGGTTTCCTGACACATTCTAGCAACTGTTTGAATTTCAACACGATCGACTTGTAGTATAAATTTCAAAATGTATTATACCTATAAAATCATTAAGAGTTCAACTGAAAATGTTTCTAAGCCAATTTACCTGTTTCGATTTATCTAATACAACATTATACATCTGTATTTATAATATTGCTTTTAATGTATGTGTTAATTTAAAAGAATTGAAACAAAATGCTAACTTAAATAAAAACTAGGATTTCTTAAACTAAACAACTGAACAAGTAATTGACATTAACACTCTTTTTTTAACATACATACATATATAGTTGTGAATGTGTATTTGTAAATATATATTTTTTTGTCATTTATTAGGTTTTTTTATATCCGTTTTAACAAGAACGACAATCATTGGTTTTTATAATAATAAATTCTGTTTTTAGGATTTTTTTTAATGTAACTGTTTATTAAAACAAATTTAAGCTGTACAAATTAAGCTTTGTATGTAAAATCTTGGCAATAAGGAAAAAGTGATTAAGTCTGATTTTTAAGTTTTGTGGGAGAGCAATTTTAAAATTTTAAATTAACTAAAAAAAATAGATTATCTTTAAACTTTACATATAAGAGTCAAACGTATGTTTTGCAAAAAATTATATATCTACCAAAAGTACGCAGGAGTTAGCTTGTAGTTTATTCAGCTTTCTTCCAAATGCGATTAGACATTGAAAAAATGTAAGCAGAATGTCATTTCGCTATAACTTCCTGAAAAATAATACAAAATAATTGAAACTTTGCACGTGGGTACTTTTAATTACGTAGATAACAAAGGTGCCAGTAACTTAAATTTTGCTTAAGTCGACTTAAGCACTTATTCTTTATTGCCATAGAAATTATAGAAACGTTAATTTCGATTATAAAATGTTTTAAGTTAAAATAAGAAAACAATATAGTCAATATTGAAATAGAAAGCGAAATGAAATGAAATGAAGAACAAGTAAACTAATGAAATTTCCAATTAGTACGCGTCGATTGACAGTGTCTATCTCTGATAGTGATGAGATATTATCGATAGTTGTCTACAAATTACAATTTTAAAGTTATTGAAGAAAAATTGTTCCTTTGCACCTTCTTTATATGTAAAAAAATCGGAATTATATCTCAAGCTAAGCGCAGCGAAACAGTAATAACCTTTAAGTGTATAGGAATGCGATAAATGCACAGGTTCAAGTGGGATAGAAAAAATTAAAGAAATCATAATTCAATGAATATTTTCATATAAGAAATGAACAACTAAAAATGTTGCACAAACACTGTCGAACCGCCAGAAATGCGAAAAAAAACGATACGTCATAAAAATTTAGTCAACTTGTTAACTAGTGAAATATGAAGATGGAGGATTACTATCTGAAATGCACAAAAATCTTACGCCAATAATTCGCACATTTACAACAGAAGCCATTAGCTTTCTTTTAGCTTTCTATTCAAACTTTGATCCTTAGTCGATAGAACTATCAATATTATCCATGTTAAATTATAGACTATCGAAAAAATCGATTATTGTCACTATCGACAGCTTCCCATCATTACTCTCTGCACCGCCAAATCATAAAATTTTATTACCTAAATTAGATTTCGTTATTGCAAACATGGCGCACAAAGAATCGTATCTAACGAATACACGCATGTTTGAATCAATGGCTATGATAACAAGCAAAAGAGCCGTTTATACCAATGCATCCACCACAAAAAGTGGCAAGGTAATCCCCGTCAAATGCAAATGCTACAAACCAAGTATAAAGTTTTTTTGGCCCAAATTAAACAATATTGGCCAGTCCTAAAGTTTCTCAGGGATAAACTACGTATGCGCATCATTGTCGTTATTGCTTAAGGCCAGTCAGGCCGTTCTTTTTTCTTGGCCTTCGGGTAATTTACGTTTTAATCTAGAATTGGCTGATTGGTTATAAGTAGTTGCATTAATGAGCCATATGCATTTGCTTTATTTTCGTCTACAACTTAAAAAAGGAAAAATTAAAATTAAGAGCCGCCAAGAAAAAAATTTAAAAATGGTAATCGAGTGTGGAAATACTTCCTAACTGGATTACCAACTTAATGTTTTTAACAAGGCGTGAGACTAAAATGACTAGTTCTTCAGAATTGATTACGTAATGTATATTACACAAGAAATGTAATGCAAATACTTTTTTCTTGGTTTCAAATAATTAAAAAGGTAACTTAGAAATTTGAAAAATTTATTTGAGAATGACTTATTTTTTAAATATTTTCAAGACATTCTCTCTTAAAATATAAGAATTAGTTCAATTGCAAATTACTTTTTTTGAAGTTTAATGTAATGTGGCTTGTAATCGAGTAACAGAATTTGGTAATCCCAAAAGTAAGTCATTATGTATCAAGTACTTCTCTTGGCAATGCCTAATTTTTTGCTGGGCGTTTACTGGTGGAGCATCATTCAAAACTCAAATTATCATAAATTATAAACATGAAATTAATGCCCCTATTGCGGTTCACAACTTTTTTAAAAAATTTGGTCGTCTCTCATAAATCGGTATTGCCATTCATAACTTAAATTCGGTTGACTTTTTGGTTGTGTTTAATGGTATTGCGGTTCCCCATTTTGTGTTTGTTTGGTTGACAAAAACGATAAATATACACAACTGCTTATTAGCAGTAGAGTCAAACACAACTAAAAATCGTTGTGTTCCACAGCACCAAAAAAAAAATTTGGTTGAGTCAAAGTCGGGTTGGCTGACAGACGACCAAACTTAGTTGAGTTGAGAACGGAAGGAGTACCATACAAAACTCAAATTGTGTACAGAAGCTGAATTTGGGAATTTCGAGGGCCTATCCGAAGGAGTAGGTTAGGCTGCAGAACCTGGAGGAGGCGTAAAACGTTAATGTTAAATTTACGTATGAATTTGTGTGTTCTGACTTTACATATAAAAGTATAGGGAGACTACAGACCCTGCAGGAGGCGAATGCTGGAATAATTTTTAAATCAAAAGTCGTATATTGGTAGAGCACCACACAAATATAAGCCTTTTAGGCTTGTCGACGTTTTGAGATTTTTATGATCTTTTATATAAAAAAATAATAGTGTCGTGAACCACATATAGCTCCAGTAAGACAATGGCCATTATGCGTAAACGATTGGTTATCTCTCGCGGATATGAATTAAACTGCCAACCAAGTTTGAGCGATTTACTTTGGTATATATTTTTCCTAAGCGGTTTTCTAGAGCCGCATGTCAATTCAAAAAAAGTCGCAATTTACCGACATTATAACTTTTATTTCTCAAATTTATTTGGATCAAATGAAAAAATTGGGTCTTCCAAATCAGTGCCGCCATATTATTTTCCAAATATAATTGCAAATGGAACTTTGTAAAGATCTCACACACAGCTTGTTTTGTCCCATTTCAATTTTGTGACCCGACTTTATTTAAAAACTCTTTAGAACATTTTGTTTTTGGGTAAATTGTAGTAAAAGAAAGTGTTTTAAATTGTTTGAGAATTTTAAAAGGATCTAAAGGGTAGAGATTATTAAGGTACTCGTACATTGTGGCCGTTGGGAGGAAAATTTTTCGAGTTATGCGTATATATGTGTGTATGTGGTGCAACTCGCTTGATTTTTAACAACGGTTTATACCGAGAACCAAATACAGTTCATGAAATGATACATATAGGCTAAGAAATCAATATCGACCCCTGCCTCAGAGTCACGGTTGCCTTGTATTATTTATCGGTTAAAATCTTTTGCTAGCAAATATTGACTATGTATGTATGTATAATACATAAATAATTTATTGTATATTATTTACATATTAACAAATAAGAAACGTGGATTGTATTTGTTGTTTTAATTTGTAATAATTTTACTTCTTTCTTAGACTTTTTTTTCAATCTGAAGCACTATTTTTATTTCTCATGACAAGTCTTCTGTTGCTTTTTACATTTCTTTGGCTTAAAATACACTATTTTATACTCACTTCACAATACTTTTTTCTTTCTATACTTCTATAGGATGACGTTGTAGAGAGCACTTTAAGAGATATCGGACTTGTTTAAATTCTAAAAAGCAATTTAAGTTAAATACACTTATAGCTTTTCAAACGGCAATCAGATTATTATAAAATATGCTATTTGGTAGCAAAATAACTTTTTTGATTAACGTGTTTAAGAAATGTATCTTAGTTAGTCTCTTCTTTATTTCAACACTATAGTCTTAGAAAACATTTGTATTTAAATATCTATTGTGCTTTTCCAATTCACCTTATGAAATGAAATTGTTTAGGGAACATTATTTAATAAGATATTAAGATTTACTTCAATAAGTTTTAACACCCACCGGTTTTTAAACGTTTAAAATAAACAGTTAGAAGAAGCTAGTTTTATTTGCTTCACACGTATGCATGAGCTTATCACAGCTTTATATATCTGTGTTATTATTTTTTTTTGTATTACGACTGTTAATCTTCATTTACTAATATCAGTGATTAAAAATGCTTGACTATTTTCAATGCATATGTAATTGCTTAACTGTTGCTTAGAAAAAGTGTGCAGCAAAAGCAAATAAAAGAAGAGCAACTCATTTGCTTAAGGTTGCTATGTGTCTCTTTCTGCAGCAAAGCAATCAGCAAAGAAATTACTTTAAAAACATTTACTGTTGCTTAAGCAATAAGTCGTTCTTCATTTTTATTTTTGCTTATGCTTAACTCTTTACTGTGAAGTAGTGGCTGACAACGATTGCTGTTTTTGCTGTTACTCGCTGCTTCAGTCTTAAGTTTAAGAAAATTTTTTAACAGTGAGAGATTAAAGTTATGGCGCCACGTGTAAATTGAAAAAAAAACTTAATTTTGAAGAACTGCAAAATAATGATTTCCAATATTGTTTTACAGCATCAGCAAAAGAAGAAACACACATTTACTTATTGCTTAAGCAACAGCAAACGTTTTCAAAAAATCCGGTTAGTTCAACTGCGTACTTTTACTGCTTTTTATCCATTTTCTGCTGGAAATAAGATATTTTTGCGGGAAAAAAGTATCCTATATTGGGATCAGGATACTTAGGTATGTCCTCAAAAAATTTTGTTAAAATCCATCCAGTAGTTCTTACGTGATGCGAACGCATGTGCTCTTGCATATCTTGTTGTACCTGGATACGAATTTATGACATTTTTATTCCGTAATCTTTCGGAGCGATCGTGAACTGGGTAGGGACTCCAAGCTGTACCGTCTTTCGAGAAAAATAATGGATCCACCCCTATATCAACGGGTAGCAATTCTAATGCATCGGTGTCCTGATTTTGATTGCAAAAATCAGAATCATCTTCAGATATTTCTGATTCACAGCTTGCTTTCGGCGAGTAATTATCATCGCTATCAGAAAAAACGTTATCGTCGGAAACATTCAAAATTGCTTTTAGTTCTTCGTTGGTGAGATATTTCGGTCTAGTCATTTTATAATTATGAATCATAAAAAAAAACTTTACACTATTGTAATGAATTTCTGCACTCTATTCAAGAACCCTTCTCACTCAAAGCAAACAAGACACTGACTTCTTCACACTTAGCGACAGAAAATATCTCTAGTGCAAATTACATTGAAACTACATATGTGTGGAAAACCACACACGAGGGAAACTTCGTCAGTTTTGAAATATTTCGTCACTAAAAAATATTTTTTAATAAAAAAATGTGTTTTCTGTGCTTAATTGATATTGTTAACAAAGTCAGGAAATTTCTTTAGTATACCCCCAAATTTTTTTTTTTTTATCGTATAAGCGTGGTTCAGTTTGTGTGGTTTTCCACACAAGGGTGTTTTAAGGGTTAATTATTTCTTAGAGAGAATAAAAACGAACTTAAGCTTGATTATAAATTTCATTGTATTTAATGCTAATGATTTTTTTTAATTACAATTGTTTTCAAATATCATACAATATTTCACATTAATCACTGTAAATTCGTTGATAATTGAAGGATAGCCGCGAATAACGTTGTAAATGACAAAATAATAATTTTTCAAGAGAGCAAAAAAACGTATTTAAAGGTTTGATTATCTCGTTTTTTTTATTTTTTTTATTTTTTATCAGAAATAATAAAAATAAAATAAATAATGCACAAAATCAAGAAATTAAAGTTTCAAATAACATATAAATTAACAAATTAATTATTTAGGGTTAAGTTCTTAATTATAAAGAGATAAAGAAAAATTAGATACCAGCAAAGCAGAATGCATTTTCTAGACAGCTACGTCCGTCATCAGTACTCATCGTATCGATCTACCCGGTAGTTTCAATTGTTATTAATTTTCTATTTAAACAAACTTATCAAAGAAATAGAACATGAGAAATTTTAATTTTATATTTATTTAATTTCTGCTTTGCTGGTATCTAATTTTACTTTATCTCTTTATAATTAAGAACTTAAGCCTAAATAATTAATTTATTAATTCAAAAATAGTTCAAATAAAAATTCATATTATATAAATTAACTGTTTTTATTTTTTTGAGTGGAAAATCGTTTCATATCGAAAGCACGATTGCAGTTAAAACGTTTTTCCATAACACAAAGCATCATGACTAGAGGCTTTTAAAACGTTATTCCACGTTCATAACAATAACTTAAATGACAAAATACATGAAATACATGAAAAAACATGTGGCAGAGTATATACTGCGAAGTTATAATTAGAGTATTGACGTTGATAAAAAAAACATCAGAATAAGTAAGATTTGGCGTGAAAAGCACTTTCTGCATATCGACACAAATAACAATAACATGATCAGAATTGAGGGCAGCGTTGGAATCGTCCCTAAGTTGAGCTTAGCCTTTTTCCGCTTTGTTCGTGATGTGCAGTGGCAGATTTTTCTATTTTTACAAATTGTTCATTGTCTGTGGCTGCAACCATTTGAATAAAAAACTTATCACAAGCCTTACAAGCCTGTGCTTCGTATTAAAAATATGACGGTATGTATTATAAGATATTAAAGAGTCGGGATATTTTACTTTGTATTGGTGTTTAAATCGGGGCTTAAGCAATCTTTCTTTGAAGAGGAACGATTATAATGGCTTTCTTGGCTAGGAAAGCTTAGTATGTGCTCCGTACCACTTTTTTTTTCTTCTCTGCGATTTTATGAGGACGATTTTCATACTTGCCGGGTTGGTCAGTTAAGTTAATTCCATTTTTTTTAACTTTTCAACCAGCATTTGTATTCTGCGTTGCGTTATCTATAAATTGCATTAAAAACATATTGATAAGAAAATAAATTTGTAGCCTGCAAACAGTTTTTTGCATGGGCTCTTTTCACTTAAAAAAACATTACAAAGTTAGTATAACTTCCATCCGGGAGTTGATGTATTTAAAAAAATCTCTGAAACTCTGTTGAAACTGTGTTGGTACAAGAAGGAGTTAAATGTAACCGATGCAAGCTCTTCCTATCATAATCTCTTTGCTTAGCCAAAATTTACCTGATATATGTGGCAAATCATCTTTTTGCACACTCTTTCTCTTTTACAGTTCTGACTCAGCAAAAAATAATTGACAGTAACTATTCGATAAGAAATGTCTTCTTTAACTCTTCTTCTTAGAGGCTCACTCAATTCAATTAAAGACGATAAGAAAAGCCTTTGTTCGTTGTAATTTTTTTTGATAGAATTTTTAAAAATTCTCCTTTATCCGACCAATGCTAAATTTTTTGCAATTATAGTAACATTTGCAATCACAAACCTATAAACACAACAACAATTTGAATAAATAATGGCATGATGTGCACTTAAAACGTTTTTCCGCATTACCCTCTTCTTAAAGGTTTTTTTGAGGTATATTCCTATTTTTTTCTCGTTACGTATGACCTTCCACTCTTTCTCAACCTTTTATTTTTATTGTCTTTCCAATTGTCGACAAATATTTTTCTTTTTGTAGCTCTGTTACACTTACCAATCACTTTGACAATTCCGTTCGTAGCATTTTGTTTATAATTTACAACGTTCTTCCACTGACTGGCTCATTGTAATTGCGTTTTGACGGTGATAAAATGCATAATTTTGATGTTTTGGTGTTTCAACAAATGTAAGAGATTAATTTTAACGGCAATGTGCAAAAAACAGGTTTTGTAAAATATGTCTTTTACAACGTTATTGGCGACTTTGCTTCAATTCTTTAAAATAATTTAATCATTGGTTAATGATAATGATTTTGTTTTTATAAATAATTACTAATGAAAAGCTTTCATTGAAAATAATGATAATGAAAAAAAAAAAAAAACAATAGATTTATTTATAAACTAATGCTACTGAAAGGCAAATTACACTAGCCAACAAGGTTTTTGACTGGAGCAACCAAATACCGTTCCTAGTGTAATTTGGTGCGTTGAATTCGAATCTGTAAATGCTTTTTCTCTATCACGTTCGAGATATAAAAAAAGCGTTTGTTGGATTTTTCCATAAAAAATTATTATTTTATTTAAAAATCAATGAGCTTTCAAAAGTGAATAGCATTAAATGATTGTCGTTTGTATTTCGTTGGTTCAGTTTCACGTATTAGAGTCCAGCAATAGAGTCTCAGCATACTTTTATCCCAAAATCCTTGATAGTTTCTTTAAATTTTCATTAAATCTTGATGGGCGCGCTCCCCTTGTTCATCGCTAACAGCACCTAGGTTTTGTGGGAAAAAATCTAAATGCGAATGAAGAAAATGTATTTTGAGTGACATTCGTGCATCCAGTTCATGATAATTTTTCAATAATTCAGCAACAATTTGTCTGTAGTTTTCACTCTTATTGTTTCCAAGAAAACTTTTTACGATGCACTTAAAAGACTCCCAGACTGCATATTCTTTATCCGATAAACATTGCGAATAATTATGATCATTCATAAGCTTACTGATCTGAGGGCCAACAAATATCCCTTCTTTGATTTTAGCATATGCAATTTTAGGAAAAACTTTTAACAAATATTTAAATGCTGCACCATCTTTGTCCAGAGCCTTGACAAAGTTCTTAAAAAGGCCCAATTTTATGTGCAACGGTGGAAGAAGAACGTCATTTGGATCAATTAACGGTTTATTTGAAATATTTTGATTGCATGTTCAAGTGATTTGAACAATCTTTATACAAATTTATAACGAATGCAGGCTTTTGTCAAATTAATAACTGTGATTAGCAGATATGAAACAATGTATTTTTGACAAGACATTAGCAAAAAAACGAGAGCAAAAAACAATCAGCTGGGCTATCAACTCCACCTGGTGTGAATTCGCCTTGGTCAGTATTAACTATTTTACAGTATTGCCAGCATGCAATAAAAAACGTGAAGGCCCAACTTTGTTGCCAGATTCTAATTCAGCGCACCCAGATTAGCTAAAAAACATGCTTCGTTTCCACAGTCAAAATTTTTTGCCTAATTTGTTGGCCAGTGTTATTAGTCAATGCAATGAATTCTTATCTACGTATTATACTTATAATATTGTGGACCTGGCACTTTCTATGCATAACAAAGTTTATTTTTCTCTAGAGTGGCAAAAACACGGACTGTTCTAGTATCTATCTAGTAATCTAGTAATCTATTATTCTAATCTTCTAGTAAGTTTATCATTTTTTCACCTATAAAAGAACATTAAAAAGATTTTATTATTTAGAATATCTACACCTGGCTTGATCTATAATTTTTAATTGAACATTAATAGTTTCTTAGCCACTAACGTGCCAAATTATTATATTAATCAAAATAGTTTCTATAGTTTTTAAATCATGCAAAACAACAAGTAGAAATTCCTTATAAAACTTAAAAAATAAAAACAAATAAAAAAAAAATCTATTCCAAATTTAAATTTTAAGCAATAATTTACAAAATACAACAGAATATTATTTTTCTTTATTAAATAGATCAACTTTTATTAAAATGTTTAATAAAAATAAATAAATACATATATTTAATTAAAATTGTTTGTGTATATTTAACATTGTAATAAAATAATAATTTTAATAAATTTAAATTGCAAAAATTGTATATTCTGGTGTTGTTATTAAAAATAAATTATTTATTTAATAAAAAAAACCAAAATTATAAATAAAATTCTGGTTTATTATTATAAAAAAATACAATGATTGTCTTTCTTGTGTTCTTTTATAAAAAAAAAAAATTCTTGGTAGTGTTTTAATTTTTAATTTCAAAACATATTTGGGAAATATTTTAATGGTGGTATATTTTAGTAAATTTGAAAAATAATTAAAAACCGTTTGTGTTTAAATATCACTTTCTTTTTCTTTATATATAGATATATTTATATGTGTGTATGTATAAACTGTCCTGTCCTTAAACATATCTTTTATTGTTGCAATCAAAATATGTATTTAAATGTAAAGCACAAATGGTAGTGTGATTTAGAACTTAACAGCCTAATCTAAATAAGCGCGTTAAGCGTATCGCCGTTTACTGCCTAGCTTAAAGGCTACAATGATATACATAGTTAAACTATAGAGCGTCAACGTTTTGTCTTGAGCAGTAATGTTAACTATCCAAGACGTGGTTTGATAATGAAGTTCTCACATCGAAAGCGCTCGCCAACAATATCCAACAAACATCCAGTGATAACGGTCTTCATCAAAAAGCATGAAAACAGTTAAATTATCTTGTTTATTAAATTCCGATAAATATAAATTCAAAAAAGATAGATAGATCTGAATATAACTGAAATGTCATTACTTTTCAACAGCAGTTTTGTTTGCAGCCAACTTCACTATCTAACGGGCTGTAAAAATCCGGATTTCCAATTGTAAAGTATTGACGCCGCGGTATTTGGCCTAGCTGTATATATTTTCTATGTACATTAGAATTTTTGACAGATAGACAACCCTTGCCGCCGATTTAGGTTTGGCTGTAAGATAGCTTTAATTAAATTCGCTTAAATTGCCTTATTAAAAAAAGAGCTAATTAAAATCACTAAAATTGCATTACTCGTTATTTGCAATGGGGCTTATGTTGTAGTTTAGAAATTTATTTAAATTTGTTTTAATTTCGAGCAACGACTGTTAGATAAGCTAGCATGCCCGGAAAAAAGGTTATTCCTATTTTCGGGAAAATGGGAAATGAAAATTATGTAATTATTCCCATGAAAAATTCCCAAATTTT
Source organism: Phasia obesa (assembly GCA_949628195.1). NCBI lineage: Eukaryota > Metazoa > Arthropoda > Insecta > Diptera > Tachinidae > Phasia > Phasia obesa. The sequence goes on from OX451215.1 coordinate 72,111,518, forward strand.
CTATCGTGATTTTAATAACAAATTTACTTGTATTTTACGATAGAAATCATTCACGATAGAATATTTGGAGTACTTTTAAGGGAATAAATATTCGCGATACGGGTAATTATTATCTTGTTTTATAAAAAATTGCCACTAGAGTCACGAAATTAGTTCCTATACGGCCCCGAGGCGCTACGAGATAATAATTATGCTAGCACAGCTCTCCGTATAAAACCTGTAACGTCTTAGAAAAATAGGAAACTGCTCATTGGGTATGCAAAAAATCCTTTAAATAACGGAATACATTTCTGGAAAAAGGTTTTTGTTTACGGACAAAGAAAAATGAATTAGGGGAGCCATAGCAGCGTGTGAAGTTGATGGATCAGTGTTTATAGATGGTATTATGGCCAATATTATTAGTCTTTTCGAAAAGTATAACGATGTAAGACTATAAGGTTTATCGTTAGAGATTGATTGCTTAGACTAGAGTTGTATAGTCCATGAACTCCCGTTCTGTTAAACTTATCACTGAACTGACCTCCTTGATTCAGATTAGCTCTTAGTTCAGTTCGGCACCACAGTTCAGTTCAGCTAATTAGTTCACTTCAGCTCAATAGTTCAGTCAGCCCCTTAGTTCAATTCAGATCATTAGTTCATTTCAGCTCATTTGTATACTTCAACTCCTTAGTTCACTTTGGCTCATTAGTTCATGTATATACGGAGTTTGACAGTCATAGTAGCCGCAACATTTTTTAAACTTATATTATTCTGGCGTACCTAAAATGATGATTTATTATAAGACTTTTATTGTACCACCTTTTGATGAAATAATGCTTAAACGATATCAGGAGTCTGTCAAAATTAATCTTAGAAATGATGGTAGTAAAAAACTATTATTTGGCTTAAATCTAGTTTAGTGAAGCTTGACCAATTAAAAAAATATATACTGATAGAGAATTAAAAAATAATAAAAAAATGTAAAATAAAAAAATGCAGAAAACCTTAAGTAAGCGAAGCCAGTGTTGGTCATACCATAGAGGAGAAAATGCTTGCGCCCGGTTATGCAGGAAACCTTTAGTAAGCGAAGTCGGTGTTGGTCATACCATAGAGAAGAAAATACTTGCGCCCGGCCGAAGGCCGTCTATGCACAAAAATATCATAAAGCGAAGTCGGTGTTGGTGTTCGATTTGAGAATAATTTAATCGCTTCACATCACATTTTTTATTACGTATTACTGTACTTAATAGAGTAAACATTTTAAAAATCAAAAAAATGCTTTAACTCTTAATGATTTAATTTATTCAAAAATGTAGTGTAAAATCATAATTTCATATGAAAATTTTTTATTTAACATTTTTTTTTTTAATTCTCTATCACCCTGTATAATTTTTTTTGATTGGTCAAGCTGCACTAAAAAAGATTTGTTCCACACATTGTTAAATAGGACAAGGCGTGTGGCAAAAATATCGATGTATCGAAGTGTCGATGATTTTCGAAAAGCTTGATATTTATTTTAGGGCTTTGAAATTTGATCTCTTTAAGTTCTGGGGTTTTGTGCTTGGGCAACAACACCCTCGCTTAAAGCCCAAGTTTCATCTGTATAGAATGGGGATGAAAATTGTTGAACCCTGGTGTCCCCCTGCTCTGTTGCCAGTGAGATAAAGCAATCAGGTATGTGATAAATTTCGATCGATTTTGATCATTGTTTTTGGGTTTGAAAAGTATACCAGAAAATAAAAATCAAACAACAATGAGGAATTTAGACAAAAATATTAAAAAAATGAAAAATTAGTAAAAACTGATTTTTATACAAAACGACAAAATCGTTTTAAATTCTATTAGTTTTTGAAATCGTTTTTCATCACATACCTGAATATTAATTGGGTACTCAATAATCCTTAATATTTCCGTATTTCCGTTTACATAATACATATATCGATGACCGATGTGTGTTGAGTACTCAAGAAAAAAATCAAATACTCGACACTCGGTAACCACTACTCAATACTTTGCGAGCACAAATGTCTATAGCAATCTCACTTTGAGCACACTAAGCATCTAGCAGTATCGAATGAACTGCTAACTAACTTACCAAGTGCCGTCAGATGACCGATCGCAAAGTTAGATTGTGTTAATATCAGGGTTCAGAAGTTTTCATTTACGAGCATTGAAATATCAACATTTATGATATATGTATCTCAAAATTAAATTTCTAAAATTTTATATTTTTTTTACGGTCAGAAATGAACAACAAGAAATGTTCTGCCTACGATCACTGTTTTTTTAGCATGGATATACGAAGAGTAAAAATCAAAGAATATCCGTATTATTCATATGTGATAGGTAATGTATTAGCTCATTCTCATTAATACACTTTTTCATAAATGATTGTACATTTGTTTCATTTATGAGCGTTTTCACTTATGAAATTTCTCATAAATAAGTTTTTTTAAGTGTGTAATCTTTAGTACTCCGTCAGTTGCACATTACAAAATATGAGCTTACACAAATTCATATATGTACATTTTCGTTTATGAAAAATTAAAAAAAACTGTAAAATCTCATGAGCGTGAAAACCAATATATTTTCTCGTTTATTTACTTTTGAATAGATAGGAACAACATTTTATCTAGTCTCGCGCAGATGTATGAAAAGAAGCAGCAAAACCTAAAATGTACATACTCACACATGATTGAGCAGTGAGTGATCATTTCGATACTCTGGTTAATACATATGATCATCTCTTTAATGTTCTTTTAATGCAACATAGTCATATCTCTAAACAAAAAACAAAACTTTTAAGTTATTGGAGAAAAATTGTTCCCTTATACTTTTTTATCCGTAAAATTTATTTTAGAATTATATCTCAAGCTCAATAAATATTTTTTATCCGAAATATCGATATTGTTCAACTGACATACTTATGTATATCAATACTGTATACTGTAAAGAAATATTCCTTCAACACTATTAATAGTTAGAGAGAATAAACGAACCTAAGCCTTGCTTGGACAATTCATTTGTATGCAAAAAAGTATCGATACAATATATATTGATATATTTTTTTCGTTTGCCCATTTGCCCTATTGCTAAAGCCGTAATGACATTAATTTTTTTCCTCTTTTTAAGATTTTGGAGAACAGTACAAATATATTGTGAAAGAAAATTCCCCCAAGAGCGAAGAGTTAAGCTATATTTAAAAAAAAATCTCCAAACTTCAAAAAATTCTATACATGTTATCGATAAAAATTGCAAAATGTCAAAAAAATCTAAAAATTTTAGCTTAAAATGATATTTCAAGCTTAAAATATTACAGTGATGCTAACTCATTAGTTTTATAGCCGAATATAGCTTTTTTTGCGGAATGAAATGATATACCCTTGAAAGAAAATAAAAAAAAAAATAAATAATAATAAAAACAATTTTGTTTTCATTTTATATATTTCTCTTCTTCGAACATTAGCTATTTCACTCTTTCAATCTTAGATTAAGAAAAGACGAAAAAAGTGAGTGTCCTTACGACTTAAGAATACATAATTTAAGTGAAACTAAAAATGACAAGCATCAAAGGTATGCATAATAAAAAAATAAAAACATGTAAATAATTTTTATATTTGTATTTTTTTTTTTAAAATATTGTGAAAGTTTTAATTTCGATTTATAAAATTCAGTAGTTTTTGAAAACCTGGCTTTATGTGCTTATTGTAGTTTTTCTCATCAAAAAATGTTAAATATTTAAAAAAATTTAGTAACAAATGTAAAGCAGTGTAAGTATATAATATAAGAATAAAAAACTGACAATTGTTTTGCAATTTATTCAATTTTATTAATGTTTTTAGCAATTTAAAATGTGCCAAACGTTGTGGCTGGGTATCATTATAATTTAACAAAAATGTATTTTGAAGTTTAATTCAAGCAATCAAGTGAAGCACACTAAAGAAATATATATTTTGATTGCCTTGGAGTACTGAGTATTTTAATTTCATTGCGATCGAAATGCCATAGAAAAAATTATGATACAATTGGTTATATTTCTGAAAATAGTCTATAATGAAGCACTGCATGAGATCAAAGAACGAAGCTCATAGGACGCTCATTATAATATCATTGCACATGAGTAACGATGAGTGGACATTAATAAACAGCGAAGCAAAGCGAGCTAATTGCCAGAGTTTCCATATGCAAGTTTGAATAAGTATGACTTAATATTAAACATAATAACAATGGACTTGGTAATATTTTATTTGCGAATAATTAACAACCGAAAGTAATTCCTGATTAACGACACTATTTACAAATAACCCGTATGGCGCACACTGTGGCCACTGCGGCAATAAATCAATTTGGACCTGCTCTCCGATTTTGATGATTTTTGCACAGATGGTTAACAACAATCTAGAGGTCATGTGTGAAAAATTTCATGCAAATATCTCCATTGGTTTTCTGTCCCGAGCAGCGCAAAGTTGAAGTATGTGAACAAGTCTCAAATGTGATAGTTTTCTATGTCATATTCAAAAGCCTGTTACTTATAAACTATACACCGAATGTACGTTATAAGTATTTTTTCAATTAAAATGGACATTAAGCATTATATGTAAATTAAAAAAAAAATTTTAAAAATTGAAAAAAAAAAAATTCTTTTGACAATGTATATTAAACCAAAAATAAAAACATTTATGATTTTCCGTTAGACTTTTAGTTGTGTGCGAAGCAGTGCGACACATGGAGTACTATACCAAATTATAGCTGAGAGTCTCAGCTAACAGACTAAAAAAAAAAACCTGCCCCAATTTGCCCGCCGCCGAAAAAACAATGAAAAACCAAAAAATTACAGTAAAAAATATGCGTTATGTGGTATTTTACGCGTGCAAAAACAACTGTGCATTCTTTCTTTCATTGCTACTCGTACACGAAGCCGGTGCCAATTTGGGATCGAGAAATACGAAAATTTCATTGCATGTGTACTATATAAAAAAAAAACTTAAATTTGAGTCCCGATTAGAAAAACAAATGTACACAAAAGTATTTATCAAAGTAATATCGGTACATTGTTTACGTAGACTAAACAACAAAAAAATCTAAATGTAAACTTTATATAATAAATATAATAAATGTTGATTTGGTTAAACAAAGAATGGCTTCCAGAAACAATGGGAATATATCTCGACGATTTTTTGAAAACCCTGAAATTACAGCTGACATAGCCGGAGTAAATAATTAGTTGCAGTCAGGCAATAGACGCTAAGAAATTCCAAATATATTGTATAGACAAGGAAAAATTGTACATTGATTTGTATGGATGGTACTACATGCCCATCACAGTGCATAAAGTTTTGATACATGGTAGCAAAATTGTATCTGAGGCCATTCTACCTATAGGTAGGTTAAATATACAAATTGTTTCATACATTTTAAATTTATTAGATGAAACCAGGAACAAAGATTATAGACGTTATAGGCTATAGCACTCCCGCAAGACTGGGCGCTATTCTCCTAACGAAGACGTAATGCATCATTTGTTGATATCCTCCGACCCATACATCAATTCATTTAGAACGAAATTGAAGATTAAACAATTAGATTATCACGAAGATGTGGAAAAGTTGTTAATAAATGAAATGGAGTGAAACTTACAAAATTTTTATATTGGGATTGTATGAGGGGTGGGTGTTACAGTGGGCGGATTTTCTTCATATTTTCAAAACAGCATTTAATACATTGTATATGCATTTTTGCCAAAAATAAACATATTGCATTTTTGAAATATTGTTTGTATGGGAGGTGGGGGTAAAAGTGGGCGAATTAAATTCATATTTTCAGGAGGTCATTCTACTATTATAATATTAACGTTTTATGAAAATTTAGTTAATATATTTAAAATCATGGAAGTTATGCCACATTTTCTATTTAAGTTGTATGGGAGGTGGGCGTAAAAGTGGGCGTATTTTTGTAAAAAAAAAAACTAAAATTCTTAAAAAATTTAAAATAAATGTGTGCAAAATTTCATGAAGCTCCGCAACCTCCTTGATTTAAGACCATTAAATACACTACACGGCCACACTGTGTGGCGTTGCCACTTCTTTTTAATATAAAATGTGCTGTGTGAATTTATAGAAAATTTGCTTTGCATTAATTTAATTGAAAAACAATTATTATGTTCGATCAAAACATTAAACATTTAAGAAAACAGCACTAAGCAACAAATATATAACTATTATTAAGTACAAATTTCCGCATAAACAGTGAGTTAATTATTTGCGAAGTTTTTATTTGCGAATAGGCTATGTATAAACGTAGTAATAGTTATTTTTACAACAGCGCAGTAGCGACTGTAGTCACAATACCGGCAAAGAAAGACGCTTTGATATGTACGGGCATGTATGATATGTTTGTATGCTACCAATACATATCAGAAAAAATAGATCAAGTTAACATGTATGCTTAATAGCAGAAGTGCTAACTGCGTAAGATACAGCACCTTCATTCTAGCTAACGATCCATGAATTAAGGATCCGATGAAAACCTTAGTAAATATCGACCGATTAATTACGAGAATTTCTCAGGCCAGCTCAGTGATATTCTTGTTGAAATCACACTACACATTTTTGGAAATATGTGCTTTGGAGTAGACATGTGCATTATAGTTCATTTTGTTGGTGATCGCTCTTTTTAGTTTAAAGTTAACTAGTTCAGTCGGTCCTTTTCCTTTTGAACTACGATTTGGGTTCTGAACTACTTTTTATTAATCAGTGGTTCTTTTGTGATTTGTAGACAGTTTTTATTTAATAAAAGATCATGTAGCATATAATTTTAAGAAATAATTTATAAACACTTTTTCTTTACCTTTTTTGGTAGTACGAGTATTTGTATTTTTTTGTTAATCTTGAAATATATTTGGAAATAATTATTTTTTTTCTTTTTCCCAAGTTAAAAAAATTAACGAACTTTTTTTTGACAGCTGCTTTGCACATAAAAAAGTAAAGAAAAAAATAATTAACTTCGCCGTGCTGCTACTTAGTAAAATGAATTCGCCTTGCATCAATACATATAAATAGTTGAAACACAAGGGATAGTTCAAAAACTTAAGTAGGTACCCTACAAAAAATGAATGATTGAAACTAACACATGAACAATGAAAAGTCATACATACACAAAAATAAAAAATGAATGTGAGTAGCAGAGTTGAATTTTTTGTAAAATACAACTCTGCAATTGTAAATTGAGTCGTGAATTGTAAAATATATCCGCGTGTTTTTAAAATATTAAAATAAATATGAAAAGAAAATAAATGTAAAAAGTAGTTTGGTGCATAAAAAAGTTATTAAAAATATAGAATGTGTTAACATGGAGTCGCCAGCATTCTTTCCTTGAAGACCTTTGTGACTGCGCAAGAGGTAGACCTGAAATTAAGGAAAGCAAATTTCACTCAAACAATAGTAACTAATTCAAATTTTTACTACATACATATTTGGATAAGCTAAAATCAACGTCGGGGAATCTGTTCGGAAGACCTGCTGGAGAAGTAAAATGAGGAAGGTAGATGAGAAAAATATGCTTCCGGGAAGCTAATGTGAGTTGATAATCATCCTCGAGATATATACATACTTTGATCTATCTTAAAATATTTTATAACTTACATATTTCTTCATATTTCAGATGTTTTACAGTAGCAGGGAGTGGTTGAATTTTAAAAAGCCTACGAAAGGCAGTAGAACGCAGTCATCATTGAGCGAATAAAAATATTTAAATATGTTAAATTACATATATATTAAATAAATATGTGTAACATAATTTTAAAATGTTTTTCAATAAATATTAAAATATAAAAATATTAAATCTGTTTCTGCATCAATTTTGTTTAGTCAGCTGTGAGGGGTTTATTCATCCAGTTTGAGTAGTCATCGTTGATTAATTTTTACAGCATAGTTGATTAGTAAAAAGCAGTAGAGTGAGCAGTACAGAGATATGCTCTTTAATCCAAAGAGTAAATAAGTTCGAGAGAGATGCAAAATCATACGTACACAAATGTTTGCCTCATTTTTGTACCATGCCCTTAATAACGTGATGGTATCTCTGTTCTACGCAATGAGAAAAAATTTCTCATCAGTGACACTCAAATGATTGCTCAATTGATGGTCACTGTTCTTGTAGGGTAGACATACAAATTTTAGTTCAGTATATCGTTCAATTAATGTAGTTCGTTCGTAAACTACCCAAGTCAACTTTTGACCAATACAACAAAGATTAACCGCTTTGGTTCTGTTTGCCAAAAAAAGTAAGATGGCTTATTTATTTAGAATTTAATTCTTAATTGATTAAATCTATATATCTATATTATCTTTATATATAATAAAATAGTAACTCATTTCCGCCTATCTGTCTGCTTTTCTTTTGCGTTGGAATCACGTAAAAACTACTGGATGGATTTTGACAAAATTTTGTGAGGAGGTACTTTAGCATCCTGATTCCAATACAGGATGCTTTTTTCCCGCAAAAAATCTCATTTCCAAGAGAAAGTGGAGAAAAGGCAGTGAAAGTACGCAATATCCGGTTTAAAGGTACTAAAATTTTCGGCTTAAACTGGGATATTTTAAACACGGTTGCGCACATTTTGTTTTTGAAAGTGGGATATTTTAAACAACATATTGCGCCAATTGAATAAAATTTGTATTTGATTTTTATTTTTACCTTGTGGAATAATATTGTTATTAAAATATTTTAAACACCTCTTACAGAGTTTTATAATATTTTTTATAAATTTTATATAATTTTTAGAATTTTTTCCAAGGCTGGGTACCTCTATATAAAGAAAATACGTATCAGTATGGATTTTAAAAAAATGTTGTGAGGAGGTACCTCAAAATCCTGATTTCAATATAGGATACTTATAATACCGATATTATATGTAAATACCTTATTTCCAAGAGACAATAAAGAGAAAGCAGTAAAAGTACGCCGACTTTTTTTTACCGCTTTAAAGGTACTGCATACTTTAAGGCATCTTTTATTTTTAAAAGCAGGATATTTTAAACATGGTTGCTCAACAGATAGCGCTGTTTTAAAATAATAACAAAATATTAATAACTTACTGCCAAATAGCCAATTGATTGAAATTTGTATTTGATTTGTATTTTGTGGATGTACATTGTTATTAAAATAATTTAAACACCTGTTACAGAGCTTAACAATAATTTTTGGAATTTTAGAATTTTATCCAGGGATGGGTACCTTTATATAGTAAATAAATAAACCATAACTCAAGCACTATAAAAGTAAGAATATTAAATTGGTGTGTTATACTTTTAAAGCCAAATCGATCAAAATATTGTCAGGACGCCAACGACGTTGCGGGCACAGCAAGTTTTAAATAAAAAGAAGTAACGTATAATTTTTGCTTGAAAAAATTTGTAATTCATAGCAAAGAACGACCTACGCTTTTGGGTTATATTTTTGAAAAAAAAAAAATTTCTCATATTAAAACCATTTTCTGTAAATTACAAAAAGCGTTTCTAATTAGTTGTCAACGGCTGTATATACACTCACCAACAGATGATGGAGATGCTTTTAGTAGGACAGGTAGAATTTAATACTTTCGAAAAGAATACTTTCTTTCTTACCATTACAAAAATATTCACAACAACGTTACTGTTTAATGCAACAGTATTTTAAAGATACTTTTTCAAAAAAAAAAAAAAAAAAAAAATAAATAAAAAATATATATACAAAAATTTTTTTCAATTTTTTTTCCGCTGATATGTTTGAACCTCTGCAATTTTAAATTTAATTTGCAAATATTAACACCTGATTTACATGTGACTCAAGGTGACAAAAGTCACATTATCTTGCCAGGAGACGAAATTGAGTTTTCGATGTTTTGGCGTTTTGGAAGTTTTAAGTTCAAAAGTGAAGTTTTAAGGCAATCGAGGTTAAAGTTGGACAACTGATTTGTGCAAGTTTTCAGTTGTTAAGACAGAATACGAGTATGTTATATCAATATAAATTAAATCAATGGTCGTTCGTTGGTAATCGCATCACTTAAGAACGCCCGTTGTCGATTTTGCCAATTTTTTAATTTTTATTACAACCCAACATAGGTTTTTTTGGAAAGAAAAATTGACCACGCCCACTTTTTAAGTAGATAGAGAACTATAGTCAGTAGATCCTTGAAATTTTGCATCAGTATCCCCCTTATTAATATACATAGTCTAGCAAAATATAGATTGGAATGGAACAGTAGGCGTGGTCCCTCCCATACAAAGTAAATAATTATTATCGTCTACCTGGAGATCTGCAATAGGTAGAGTCTTGGATTCTTGCACAAGTAAATCAAATACAAATTTGCATAGTCTTACCAAACCACAGACTGGATTGAGACAATAGGCGTGGTACCTCCCATGCAATGTGAACAATTATCGTCCAACTAGAGAACTACAATAGGTAGTCTTAAAACTTTGCACAAGTAACCCTCATACAAATATGCATAAACTAGCAAAAATTAGACTGGATTGTGACAGTGGCGTGTAGTACAGTAGCTCCCATACAAAGGGAATAATTGCCGGGTATCCACAAAGTATTTTTTTCTATAAATAAAAAACTGCAGTAGGTACACCCACTAAGATAACGTGCATTTTTGTGTTAAAGTTTTGATATATCTTGACTTTATTTTTTTTTAATTCTTGTTGAAACGACACCTGATATGGCTAGTTTTAAATATGCTGGAATGATCCCAAGTTTTAAATATAGCGGAATGATTCCCACGCAATGGCACGAAAAATAAATTGAGCGAAGGGTATATTGCAAACTTATAAGACATTAAAAACTATGGAAAGAATTACAATCGCTTTAACTACAACCGAAAAGTAAAAAAATCTTGAGAATTACGACAAACTCTTGCCTTTCAGCGCTTAAAATCAGCTCTCAAGCTGGTATCCAGGCATGCATCTCAAGCCGGAAATTAAAATGTTAGCTGAAGATAAAAAAAATTTAAAATTGTATGGTCTACTAAAAACAGAAATTGAAGTGGGTCTTATATAATCTGATCGATGTTTGTGTATAAATGCATATTTAACAGCTTAAGGCCAGGATTCACTATCCTACACAATGGTATGATTCAATCACAAAAAAAAACTGGCAGTATTTTGTCCTACTTAACTCTGATTGCATGAAAAGAAAAATATGTTAGACATTTTTTTTAAAAGATCAATTCGTACAGACCTGTCAAAAAGTCTGTCACACACATACACTTCTAATACGCACTATAACACTTTTTTAGAACACATGTCACTTTTGACAGGTCGAACGACTTAGTATCATAGTGCATTATGTCCTTTACCTCTCGTCTACATTAGACATAAAATAAAAAACTTTAACACTAACATCGGGTGCCTCGGTGGGCTAGTAGGTAGTGTGCTAGTCTATCAGTTCAGGGTTGTGGGTTCGATTCCCACCAAAGACTCTGCAATTTTTCACTACAAGTTTGCGGGAAGACGAAGAAGGAACTTGGATATAATCTGGTTACCTACAATTGGGTTACTGTGCGCAGCTGCGTTAAGACAGATAACGATTACTCAAGTATTATCTGGTCAAGTTAAAATTCGCGGTAAGACGATACTTTCAGACTGTGCCTGAAAAAAGGCCACCATAAAAAAAGGCTTTGGACCACAGACAGACACATATTATATGGAGATGCTGTGGAGACCTAGTCTTAAGCAAATGTTAGCAATTACCATAGAATTTGTGTTGAGGAATAATGTCGACATGTATCAGACGCCAGTCTGAAATCATTTCAGTCGAGAGTAAAAGGAAATCATTGAGGAACGAAGGGGGTCGGAGGGCTTCTCTCCTACAAAAAAAAAAAAACATTAACATCATATTAGTGTTAAGTGTAGACTGGTCAATTTAATGTTTTCTCAGCGTCTTAACATGGTTGTTAAAACATTTGTTATAAAAGCTATTTTATAACGTGACAATAACGTTGCTATATTTTAGTTTAAAGCCTAGTACTCTGTTCGAATTTGTGAAAAATGTTAGCAACATTTATTATTTCACAAGGAAAATTTGACATTAAAAATGTGGTGTCTATCTCGCGATTTGGAAGAATTTATCGATTTTATTACTTTTAAGTATACCACATTGTTTTACAAATGTTAACAAAAGCCAAGTGATCAGCTGTTGTTTGAAAAATTCAGCGTGTAATAATGCCCATTTGCTTTATTTCACAGCTTTGGTAAAATGTTTCCAGAAAAATGTCGAATGTTTTTCCACAGCAAAAACAAAAACTTCTGCAACATTTTTTCATGACTTTTTCATACAAATTTTTTATGTATGTAGTTTGACAGCATTCCGCATGAAAAACTGAACAGAGTACTAGGCTTTATACTATTTTCAAACAGCACCATTTGTTGATGGAGCATACGAATACTGTCTGTTTTGCTATAAACACTCAAGCAACTTTGATGGAAAACAGAAAATTATTTCGCTTCAAACATAAACACGTTTTCGCCGCCTATAACAATATGAACAAATGAAAACCGTTGCTCTGCCGGCGTTTTGTGTTTATGTCTTGTTCAAATCGATGGTTAGTAAAGACGGAGTTGGATGTTAGGTGAAATAAACATAATATAGGCGAATACAGTGCCGCTACTTTTTTTATTTTACCAATGCGAATTGCAAAACAATCTTATTTAATAAAATTTATTTAATAATTTTAATATTTCTTTTTTAAATTTTTTAACTTTTACTTAACCTATTCTGCATCTCTTTTTCTTTTTTCTATCTCATTTTAGGATGAAACACCACAAGGTTTCTTTGATGATCATGGTCTTGGCTAAATAAAATGTTGCTTCCAACTTGATTTGTGTTTTTTTTTGTATTTTACTTAAACAAACCACAAACTTTATCTGTAACCGTAACAACTGCTGTCCTTAATTCTAAAATATAAAAAGACAATTAACACGATTTATATCAAATAGAAAAATATGCAAAACATTTTAATCAAAATTGTATTCTTGTAATCTATATAAGTAAATATATATACATATATACCTAGTATTATTATTTTTTGAAAAGAAAAAATAAAATGGCCTTAATTATTTCTGTAAGTGTATTTTTATTTTAATTCTAAATTTCCATTTTTTTTGTAAGTGTATTTTTAATTCTAAATGATTTAGATTTTTTTTGATTCTTTGATTATTTTATTATAAATTTTTACTTTAACCTTTTGTTTAACAATATTGAATGTATTTGGCACAATAGAGTAAACTATTTTGGTTTAAATTGAAATAAAGAATTAATTATTTTTTAGTTTTAACTACAAATATAACTTTTATTTTATTTCAAAATGTTCATTAAAAGATTAATAAATAAATAAAATTTTTTATGAGTTGATCTTTCGATCTTTTTTGACGTTGTATTTCAGTGTGTAGTCTTCATAAGTACATATGTATGTACATACCTACTCCTACAATGTACTTCTATTTGTAGTCTTATACATAGATAACACATAGATGGCCAACTCTCCAAATGTCAAAATCGTAGCTTCAAATGTATTTTCACATACGGGTACGGTGTGAATTCAACACACTTAGGGGAGTAAAATTTGTATTCACATTTAGGCACTATTACGCGATATACCATTTCACTTTCCAATTATTTAAATAATTTTGAATTTTTGCACAGAAAATTATTTAACAATTTATTGTTTTTAAAATTTTTTAATAAAAAATAAATTTAATTTTATTGACATTTGTTTGGTGAAATTTATTTGTACACAGTATTGTATTTTTTTGTCTTTTAGGGGATGAATATTTTCAAATCAATATAGCAAATATTTCAAATTAGCATTTAATCTAAAGTTTTTCGCACATAAATAAATTAGGAAAATACAAAATTCATATTTTTATCAAAAACCAAAAGAATTATTTAATTTTAACATCTAAAATTGAACGTAAAAAAATATTCTGTTTTTCCAAAATATTTTATACAACTATGGGGAGTTTAGGTGCTGTGGGGAATTAAAAAAAAAAACCAACACTTATACAATTTTGCCTACCAATACATTCTTAGACCTAGGTTTTTTGACAAGAGACTTAGGTTTTTGACGTTTCAGTTGACTATCTATGTGTTATCTATGGTCTTATATACTTAGATAGACTACATATCGCAAACTAAGCCACAAACAGTCGTAGCTCAAAAATGTGTTTTTTTTCTTAATCCAGTTGATGGATAAAATCTCTAACGATAACGAATTTTTCGTTTGTAACTCTGTCTTTAACTGGTAAAATATCGTTACTTTGGAACTCGATTTGATTATAAAATTACAACCCTGTTTTTAGAAATATTTTTTTGCCTCTCCTGGTCATTTGTGAATTTTGAGTTGTGACGGTTTTTGATTTAGTGTGCGAAATGGCTTATGTTTTATTCCACTGAGGACCGTCGCACAATGGTTCCTGCTAGTGTAAGAGCGTAGATATTTTTTGTTTGTTTTTTTAATAAAAATATGTCCAAATTGACATATTTTAGTTCGTTTATCAATAGAGTTTATTTTTTTTAGGAAATATCTTTGCATAAAGTAGTATTGGGCAAAACCTAAGAAACTTTTAATATTTGGTATAATAACCCTTATTTTTTGTTACTGCGGCGCACCGACACAGCATAGATTTGATTAAATTATCAATTATTTTTGGATCTATGAGTATCCATTCATCCTCCAGACACGAAAATAAATCGTCTCTGTTGGAAAATCGTTTCGATCCAACATTTCTCTTCAATATGGAAAATAAATTTTCGATTGGGTTCAAATCGGGCGATTTCATGTTGAAACACCCATCGAAGTGGCATATCCCACTCGGCATATGGCAACATCTTATTTTCTAAAATGTCCCTATACACGAATCTGTCCATTTTGGTAGAAATTCTGTGGAACGGCCCTAGACCATGACCTGAAAAACACGTCCACACCATCACATTGCCACCCCCATGCTTGACAATTTTTTTACAATATCGGGGTTTAAGCCTTTCACCTGTATTGCGTCTCACACGACATATGCCATCGGAGTTGAACAAATTAAATTTGCTCTCGTCGTTAAATAGCACACTTTTCCACTTTGTAACTGACCAATCAAGATATTTTTTTGAAAATTCGAGCCTAAAAAAAATCAGGCATCAATGGTTGACTTGTATCGCTTATAAATACATACCGTTTTTTTGCGCGACGTTTTGTAAGAAGAGATTTTTTGGAAGCTGTATAACTTTTCAATCCAGCCTCTCTCACCCGTCTGCGGACTGTGCTGGCATCAACACTTAAGCCTAATTCTGACACAATTTTTTTTTGACGACACGAAGGGTTTTTTTATTTTCTTCTTGATATTTCTATCATCACGAACTGATGTTTTACGAGGTCTTCCTCCAGGATTAATATTGACAACAGTTCCTTTATCTTTATAAAGGTTTATCCATTTGGAAACCATTGATTTGCTTACTTTCAACAAATTTGCAATTTCAGCCTGTGATTTGCCTGTATTATAATGCGTTATAGCATTCAATTTAAATGCCTCACAATATTTTCTACGTTGCATATTATTTTAATTTTACAATGCACAATTTAATCGTTAAACGCTTTCAAATTCATACTAGATCACCTTTTCATAAGAAATCATCGACAGAAATAAGAAATTACCGTTATCTTCAAAAAAAAAAAAACAAATTTATTGTACAAAAGCAAAAAGTTTCTTAGGTTTTGCCCAATGAATTTTTGAGTATTTTTTGTTGTTGTACTAAAAGAACCGTTAGGTGAGAGATAATTACAACTTTTTTTTTTGTAATTTTGTATGACACAGTAACTAATAAAACTGCATTAAAACATTAAATTGAAATATGTTCATTTAAATATAATTTGACTCAGAAGCTAATATGAAGCAATGCTTCTTAGGTTTTGCCCAATACTGTATGTGTAATCAAAGAAAAATAATTTTTGCAAAAAAAAACCGACTTCAAAACAGATAGAAGGGCAGCAATTATAAACTAAAAATGTAAGAAGTAATCTTTAAGAATTAGATTTAAACCAAATAATAGATGCGCCAAAATTAGCGGAAAAAAGTAAAGACTATGTGAATGTCAAGCATTACTGTTCAAAATTTAAGTTATTTTCACCAGCATCCGTCTTTTATGGGGACACCATTCAAGC
Organism: Phasia obesa; assembly: GCA_949628195.1. Lineage (NCBI taxonomy): Eukaryota > Metazoa > Arthropoda > Insecta > Diptera > Tachinidae > Phasia > Phasia obesa. The sequence goes on from OX451215.1 coordinate 72,127,683, forward strand.
CTCTGTCTATAACGGTTTCAAAGATAGGGTCACATAGATCAAATAACATCACCTATTGGGACACCATTTCATTTACAATTTTAAATTAAAGACATGTTGTTATAGAGGACTTGGCCACAAAGATTCTTTGTAAATTTCAACTATCTGTATATAACGGTTAAAAAGTTTAACCATATAAATTAAATTACATGAACTATTGGTACACCCTTTACATTATAATTCCAAATATTTATACTTGATATCATACCAGAGAAAGTAGTAGATATTCTGCCTAATTTTCAAGTGTTTGTGTTTAACGGTTCAAAAGATAGGGTCATATAGATTAAATTACATAATTTATGGGGACACCCTCTAGTTTCTAAATTCAAATTGTTATAGTGGACTTTGCAATACAGGTTCTTTGTAAATTTCAGTTCAAAAGTTTGGCCACATACATAGAATTACATTAACTATTGGGACACCCTTTTATTTCCAAATTCAAATTTTATACTTTTTGTTATAGCGGACTTAGAAATACAGGTTCTTTGTAAATTTCAGCGGTCTGTGTACAACTGTTCAAAAGTATGGTCATATACATCAAATTAAATGAACTATTGGAGCACCCTTTAAAATTTTGAATATTTATACATTTTATTATAACGGTCAGAGTAATCGATATTCTGTCAAATTTTCAAGGTTTTGCCTATAACGGTTCAAAAGATAGGCTCAAATAGGTCAAATTACGTCACCTATGGGGACACCCTTTAAATTTAAAATTTATTCTTTTTTATCAATTTCTGCTGTTGGGAGCTATACCGACACGCAATTTTTTTAAATTTTAATTTGGTGCCCTTTACGGTTCTTAATACACGTAAAAAACATGTATGTGGTATGGGGACACCCTTTAATTTTTAATATAATGAACTGACCAACCTGAAAGCATAACCTTTCAAATAAAGAAAAAAATTTTAAAATCGGTTCAGAAATGGCTGAGTTCTGCGGTTACATACATAAAAAAAGCAACATTCAGACGAATAGATAACCTTCTTTTTTGAAGTCGGTTAAAAAACATGATTTATAACACCTAAAAGTTTGAAGACCTATAACTTTTAAAGTATAAAAGTCGTACTTACTTATTCTACATTTTTAAAAAGGTGATTTTATTGCTAATAAAACAGTGTCAATTTTTTATCAAAGTTGTTTAAAAAAAAAATCAACCAAGATATTAAGATGGAACTACAATTTTGCCTTCACTCCCCTCCACTAAGATATTAGTACAGGTACATATATGTATAGCTATATGTTTCACTTATTCGTCCTAAAAATGTTAGCTGCTAATACCTGCTAACCTACAAAATACTTTAAGAACTATATTTAGGAATATGCATTTTTTCAGTTTTTTGTGTATATTGGTTGGTACATTTGTTGAATAAAATTGGATTTAGCATTGCAATATAACGCAGTATTACTTTAAAAAAAGTACATATGTGGATATGAACACACATTTTTTATAGAAATTTATATTTATTAATAAGCATTTGCATACTTAGGTAAGATCTTATATACTAGAGATCTGCACGAGTATGCTTAAAACGCTGTTCAACACATTCTCACATTTTCAAACAGTCTTCCTACTCGCATTTGTAAAAGCGAAACGAGCAATCAAAATTAAAAAATGTTTGTTGTTGTTAGAGAATGGAAACATGAGAGTATGGAGACATGAGAGTAATGAAACATGAGAGATCGAATAGATTATTGATTCATTTCAAAAAGCGAAACAAAGGAGACATTTGCTTGAGTTAAAAGCATTAAATTAAAAACCATATTTTATTTCGTTTTAAATACAAAGTTTTTATTCTTTAAAAAGCATTCGTAGAAATATTCAAACAAAAATATTAATGCATTAATAATATTAAAAAAGTTAACAAAAAAAAAAAAAAAAATAAATTAATATGAAAACGTGAGAAATTGTTACTGCGCTTTACTATTTTAGAATGCAAAAACATTAATTTACCAATTGTAGAGTCATTAGAAACAATACGGGTCCTCCTTTCGGCAATCAAGTTCCTAGCTGAAGAAAAAAATCTTTCGGAAGAACCGCTGCTAGCCGGTGTTGCAAATATTTTGCAACTTATACAGGAAAGGGAACTCATTTTTGTGAAAGTCCCGCCATTGTAGTACATTAAAGTTGTCAATTAATGCAACATTTAAAGTACTATATCGTCTAATATTGTCAGACACTCTATCGCTCGATTCTATTATATTTGACTGTCCCACGAAATCTTCCAGAGCTTCCAAATTTATGGAGGGTTTTACAATATGTGGTGGACTTTGAATGCCTTCACCACATAAATCGTCATCATATGTCATCATTTGGCGCTTACATTTATCTATTACTTCTACTTTAACGTTCTGGTTAAAGAAGATAAGTTTGTTAGCAGGAGGATTTAGATAGAGACCAACTTTGTGATAAATGGTTAAATTTACCAGTTTACACATTTCACATATTTCACTTATGTATGTATTTACATTTTATATATTTTTTATTCTTCTTTTGGCACAATACAACTGCACGACGAACATCAACCACAATCAATGTAAGAGCTTCTTTTGTATCATATTATCAAAACATTCTAAACATTCTCTACCATTCTAATAATTCCATACAAAATTGGAATGATGAGAGTAGATCGCGCTCTCAACCACAAATTCCATTCGCATATTGAGAGTGAATGTTTCGTTTCGATTGCTGGCCTCTCAGCGAATAGAGTAAATATTCGTTTCGTTCGTTAGATGTATTCTCAATTAGAGTTCTGTTTTCGCTGCATTCTCAATAGGCAGAAAATGAAAACATTCATGCAGCTCCAAGGCATATTTAACCAGGTGACTGCACAAGGCGGAGCTAATATTAAAGAGAAATTTTTTCAATTTTTTTTATATGGATTTTGACATTAAGCAGGTTTTTTAAGAGAGAATAATATATATTTTACTGTCAAAATCCATATAAAAAAATTGAAAAAATTTTTTGCTGAAATATCCTCTCCCTTACGCTATCACCTTGTTAAATATGCCTTGTGCAGCTCTTTATTATATACACATGTACATATATATATTTTCAGACACTTAGCGGTTATTTAAAGAGGAAGCAATTAAATAAAAAATTAAAAAAAAATTATTTTGTTGCTTTTTAAATAAAAAGTAAAACTTAAGAAATAACTTAATATGAAGATTATAGGCTAGTTAAAACAAATGGTTTAAATATTACTTCATTGTCTCTAAAAATTTCTGTTTTATAGTAATAACACCACAGGCTCTTTTTAACCGACTTCAAAAAAGTAGGAGGTTATCAATTCGTCTGAATGTTGCTTTTTTTATGTATGTAACCGCAGAACTCAGCCATTTCTGAACCGATTTTAAATTTTTTTTCTTTATTTGAAAGGTTATGCTTTCAGGTTGGTCTCGTTTTAAAAACAGTTCATTATATTAAAAATTAAAGGGTGTCCCCATACAACATACATGTTTTTTACGTGTATTAAGAACCGTAAAGGGCACCAAATTAAAATTTTAAAAAATTGCGTGTCGCTATAGCTCCCAACGGCAGAAATTAATAAAAAAATAAATTTATAATTTAAAGGGTGTCCCCATAGGTGCCGTAATTTGACCTATATATGCCTATCTTTTGAACCGTTATAGACAAAACATTGAAAATTTTACAGAATGTCGATTACTATGACCGTTATAATAAAATGTATAAATATTAAAAATTTTAAATTAAAGGGTGCTCCAATAGTTCATTTAATTTGATGTATATGGCCATACTTTTGAACAGTTGTACACAGACCGCTGAAATTTACAAAGTCTGTTGCTAAGTCAGCTATAACAAAAAGTATAAAATTTGAATTTGGAAATAAAAGGGTGTCCCAATAGTTAATGTAATTCTATGAATGTGGCTAAACTTTTTAACTGTTATAGACAGACAGCTGAAATTTTCAAGGAACCTCTATTCCAAAGTCCACTATAGCAAATATACAATTTGAATTTAGAAATTAAAGGGTGTCCCCATAAATTATGTAATTTGATCTATATGGCCCTATCTCTTGAACCGTAAAACACAAACACTTGAAAATTAGGCAGAATGTCCACTACTTTCTCTGGTATAATAACAAGTATAAATATTTGGAATTATAATGTAAAGGGTGTTCCAATAGCTTATGTAATTTGATATATATGGCAAAACTTTTGAACCGTAATAGACAGACAGTTGAAATTTACAAAGAATCTTTGTGACCAAGTCCTTTATAATAACAGGTCTTTAATTTAAAATTGTAAATTAAAGGGTGTCCCAATAGGTGATGGTATTTGATCTATGTGACCCTATCTTTGAAACCGTTATACACAGAGGCTTGAATGGTGTTCCCATAAAAGACGGATGCTGGTGAAAATAGCTTAACTTTTGCACAGTAATTGGGAGAGGCTTGACATTCACATAGTCTTTACTTCTTTTCCCTCTAATTTTGGCGCATATTTTATTTGGTTTAAATCTAATTCGTACAGATTACTTCTTGCATTTTTAGTTTAGAATTGGTGCCCTTCTATCTGTTTTGAAATCGGTTTTTTTTGCAAGAATTATTAAATACCGATTAAAAACTGTCCTTGACACTTTCATTTATAGAACTAGAAAATATTTTTTTGACTTTCTTATGAACATTATCATTATTTACTGCCCTATTTTAAACCAGATTTTATTACGTGTGAAAAAGTATAATAATTGTGGTTTTATAAAATACGTTTTACAAAAGGAATTTTCGGGATTGCCAAAAAAAAAAAACAGGTAAAATAGTACTCATAAATAGTATTGCTATAAAAAATAAGCAAAACATTTGCAATTGCATCTTGAAGGGAAAACAGTAACATTTTGTAATTTTAAATGGTACTATATGCCCTCTTCGATACACAAACTCCTTATTCATGGAAAAAAGATTATATATAAAAGATTATAGAACATTTTGGGATGATTCACATTGGCGTTCTTTCAAATAAATGCCATAAGGAAACACGACGATTTCACTCTAGAAAATGCTCGAGATATGATACCAATGAGGATGTTTTTAATTACCTGTCGTACTCTTCAGATCCATATATATCATCCTTAAGGAAAAAATATAGCAAATATAACAAAACACTGGATGATGATGCTATAAAGCTCTTAGAAAATTCTTAATATTTGCATAGTGTTCAAGGCAACTGCAAAGATTAAAATGTTGAAATAAAAAATGTTGAACAAACAAAATTGTTGTAATATAATGTAAATAGGTTTATGAATCTATTATAGTATAGATCGCAGGTATACTTTTTCGTTTCTATGAAAAAAAAAAAATTCGATTCGCAAAAATTAATTATTTTCGGTTTGGGATGTTAGGTAAACTACCCCTTTCCCCTTCCCGATTATGGCCAAAATACAGCTATATACAGCTCTTCACCTCCATAAACCAAAGACACATACTGAATTTCATTTTGATATGTCATACCGTATGACCTGTAGGACGTTTACAAAATTTGGGAGCAAGTAATCTACCCCTTGCCCCTTCCCGATTATTCCCAAAATTTATTCAGCTCTTCATCTCCATAGACCAAAGGTACATATGTATTTAATTTCGTTTTAATATGTCCTGTATAAACTCCACAAAAAAAGTGGCATACACACCAACCCACCCACCCACGCGCAGACATCATCGCGAAAATAGCAGCCAAAATGGATTCAGGCGACCTCTAAACGTATAAATCCGTCGAAATCCCGACCTAATTTTTTTCATGATTACTATACTTTACCTTATACTACATATGGTAAAGTAAAAAACAAACGAAGTATTACTTGGAAGTAAATATAATACAAATAACTTTTATAACTTTAAAACTAATTTAAGTATCGACTTCATTTTTCGCAGATAACTAGAATGTTTAGTCAGTAATGTTCCCTCTAAATTTCCAAACAATCTGATGATAAATAAGAAAGTTACAGATTTTAGCTACGTAAAACCCAAAATGGAACCACTGTGCGTCGTGGTAGAACTTATGTATATTGGCTCAGCTCTCTCTCAGCAACTCTTTTTCCATCAAAAACGTATTTCTGGTTTGATTTTGATTACCAGCAAGCAAAAAACATCTGCTTCGAAGACTTACAACGGAACTTAGTTAATTTCGTGATTTCTAGAAATTACTAGGACCCCGTTCTATAGCAGTTGGCGACTACAATGCTAAACATACATTCTGGGGTTCGGGACTAGTTAGTGCGAAAGGTCGTGTTTTGTGTTTGACGCAGTTGTAATTAGTCAGTCAAATGCGGGTCAGAATCACTCTCGTAGGGTTCCGTACTATGCGCAGTACAACTGTAAAAATACAAGTTATTAATTTTTTAACATCGTATGGGGCACCCTTTATTTTTAATTATTTTTTATACTAGAGTCTACCTATTTTAGTTTAACAAAAATTAGCCAATATAAATGCAAAACACATCAATGTCGGAAAACCCTTTAATTTTTGCTATTTGTTATAGAGGCCGCAGTAATATACCATCTGGGAAAATTTTAAGTCTATCTATTATGGTTCAAAATTTAGGTCATATTCATGCAAATCACGTCACTGTTAGAATACCGTTTAATTTTTACAATTTGTTTTAGTGGCCATAGTAATACACCTCCTGTTAAAATTTCAAGAGTCTACCTATTATGGTTCAAAACTTAGGCCATATACATGCAAATCACGTGAATATCGGAACACCCTTTAATTTTTAGGTTTGATTTTGTATACTTGTTTATAAAGCAAACATAGTTTTAATTACTGTCTGCAAATTTTAAGTGGTTGACTTAAGCTCTTATGGTTTGTTATCGTGAATAACTCATTTATTTGAATGTGTTATGTTTGAGATCTTAGAACGACTTACATATTTCTTAATTTGTAAAGTCCCGACAGAAAGAAAAGTCCTTAACTGCAATGGGAATAAATTAATAAGGACCAGCTACAAGGTTTTAAAGTGATATACTTTAAAAATACAGAATAAAACATAAGCAGTAATATTAATTAAAGCACTGTATGACCACAAAAAACGAAGCTCATAAGCAGGGATGCCAATTTTTTAAAGACCAAACGCGTCGACCCATCGTTCAAAAAGAGCTAATTTTAAAAAAGGCGATTCTTACTTATTTTAAATTCTTCATTTCTTAAGAAATACAGAAAACAAAAAATCACTAGTGCAAGCAAAACGTACTAAAGGCCAGTATTCACTATCCTTCACAATCGTACGAATTCTGACAGAATTCTGTCCAACTCAAAAAATTGTTTCAAAATGGCGTTGTAACTGCCACACTATTATACAAAAAAGATTCTGCAACTCTGATCGCATGAAAAATAACATTTTATGAATTTTCTCAAAAGATTATCAAATCGCACAGACCTGTCAAAAAGTCTGTCACACACATACACTTCTAATCCACACTATCAGCATTTTTGAGCACATGCAATTTTTGAAAGATCGTACGATTGAGTAAGAAAGTGAATCCTGCCTTACCCAAAACTTTTACACAACTCCTAAACAAAACACACTGAGTGTTTCGAATATGAGACGAGTAAACGCTGCACTCATTAGTATAGAAATTTCGTTTTAATTGGTGAGCTCATTGTGTTTATGATGCGAACAGAGGTTTGCTCACTAATAGTATGGTATGAGTAGGCATGTGTTCAGCAAGCTAATTTGTATTCGAAAATGACCACTTGTTCATAAGCTCATGAGCAACTGCTCATGCAACTGTTTAATATTAATTTATGTATGTAGTATTAAACCAAACTTGGTTATGTAAAAATATATACGCGATTTTTCATAATTAACATTTAAATTTATTAGTCGAACTAATTTACTAACATACAAATGAATTGTTAAGTCAGGCTTAAGTCCGTTTTATTCTCTTTACCTACTCTATAGGGTTAAAAGAATAGTTTTTACAAATTTTGTCAAATTTTGAAGAAAAATGGGAAAAATTTTTTTAATTTAATTTGTTTTTATTTTGAAAATATTTTTTTTGTTAAAATGGCTTGATTAAAACAGACTTCAAGTATGTGTTTGTAGTTTAATAATAGTTTCCTTTCGGTGGGAGATTATCAAAGTAGAGGATGTTCATCAAGGGTCTTAACAACCAATTTTGATTTATAGTGCAATTGCAGGGGCGGATTATAAACGTTTTTTTTTTTTATTAAACGTTTTTTTACAAGCATTGAGATAACCAGGGCAAGGTAGTTATCTTTTCCTCGGTATGTTTTAAAAAGAATAAGAGTCAGTTTTATTAAAGTCTCTTTCTAAGCGGGGAGTCTAATATAAATTTTTTATGTTAATAAAGGGCGGTTTACATTATACTACAAGTAATACGACATGTAAAATTTTTGTGTAGAAGAGTACAAGTAGTATCGTCTAAACATAATATGTAATGAAACTGTCCGACATTGAGAGAAAATACGGATGGAAATTTGACAGTCTTACGGCTCACTTTATGTTTCGAAATTTTTCAAAAACTATTCTACTTCATTAGATCAGGGTTGCGTTTTTCTTATTAACGCTAACTTTTCAAAGGCAAAACTCGTAAAAATAGCAGAAAACCGCTGAATATAGTGCAAAATCGATCCAGTTGGCATCACAAATAAGTTTGTAAACAATAAAAGACTTTTGGCAAAAGAACGTGCAATTTTTTTAATTTTGTTTTAGTTGTTGGTTTCCAGTTTTTTTATTATGGCAATGGCTAGTACCACACCAAGAACCTTTTCATTGTTACTTTTTTTTAAATTTGGAATATTTTTCACAAGTACGCGCACTATTTATTTGTTTTCACTTTTTGTATTGCTTTAACAACAGCTGTTTCAATTTTACTTCATTTTATTCAACACCAATGGTGTAAACGTAAGAAAAAACCATACGATTTTTAATCTCTATTTTTTCATACGGATTGATTTTTATTTTATGTTCTCTTAGAATTTACGTACGTAAAGTCTTACTGTCTAAACTGCCCTTAAGGAATCCCCCGCTTGACTGATGCTAGCTATAGTTCTCATTTAGCTCTCAACAAAATTATTATTTTAGATCTACTTTTGACACCTAGACCTACTTCTTATTTTATATTACTTTAAAAGATAATTTGTTTGAGATATAGATAATATCTGAGTAGTCTCTGTTTCAAGACATTCTAAGAATACCAGAAGATCAAGGTAAGGTTTTGACAATAAAATCAAACTAGCCAGCTGCATAACACGCATTTCAGGCTATTACCTAAACAAAATACAGGCACAAAGATCACCGCAATTTGAAAGGAGGTTAAGAGATCTTTTAAAATTTCAAAGAATTGGGTTTCTAAAGAATACTTATAAGTCCTTAACCCAATACACAATCGGATTATTATAGCATGTAAATAAAAGCCTAAAGAGACCTGTCATATGTAAGTAATCCCCCCCCCCCCTTTTGTGGACTTAATTTTCCAATATAAAAGCATTCTATTTGTGGACTATTTAAAAAATATTGTTACGTTTTTACTTTACGTTGGGTTCTTTTAATTACAAAATAAATACACACTGTTATTACTTTTACTGTAAGTCACTTTATTTATTTAACACCACTGTTCAAAAATACAGCAAACTGTTAAACACTCTTAAAATTCGACAACTTAACTCTTTGACTTTTAAATTAATACTGCCATACTACTCGCCAGCACGATTCACTTATATATTTGATTTAAAAGCACCAGAATGTTCTATTCCAGACAGGTCTGGCAGGTTCGATTGTTATTGCTCTTGTTTTCTGTTTGTCTGATTGGTTATTTCTTTATACCTGTATTTGTGGCTATTTATTTCTTTATACCTGTGTGTGTGGCTGTTTATTTGTTTATGCTTGTATTTATGTATGTGGCTGTGTATTTAACAGAAGAGTGTTTGTTTAATCTGTGTGTGTGTATGCGTAAATGCGAATTTTTGTATGAGGCGTTTCTTTCTTCCATTATTGTAAGAAAATAAGCCATTAATGTTGTTGTTCGCGAGTATTGTTGTTCAGAGCTTATAATGAATAAATTCTTCTTTCGTAACAATATATTAACTACGAACATATCTAGTGATAGAGTTAAGTTGTCTCCCATCGATGGTGTAGCAGCTTATAAAAAATATAAATAAAATGATTATTTCCAAAAGACAACACGTAGATTCTCTTCCTTTTCTCAAATGAAATGCTGAAAGTTTTTATTTTAGTTACTTATACCGTGTTCAAATCTATAATTTAAAGAAATTGAATATTATATAAATTTTGTTAAATATACAAAATTTTATGAAAAATAAATCTATTTTTCATCAAATTTACCGCCTTTTTGGCAACCACAAATTTATGGTTGTCAATTTGGCAACATAAATTAACAACTTTTAGTTGCCAGTTGCCACACGTAATACAATTTCGGCAACTGACAACACAACTCAGGTAAGGTTGCAATTCATAGTCAACCTATTATTCTAGCCTGTGTCGGACATTCACACACAGTGTGCGCTGCCGTCTTAGCCTCTTTCAGGCACAGTAAGTATCATCACTTGGAGTTTCCATGACCTCTCACCAACGCATTTATCTATCTATTATATCTATTATATCTGATCACCATACTGGCTTTCCTGCCAAGGGGCTCTTTAAGTACCATTCGAGACTGTCTACACGTATTGGCCACCCTTCACCTTTTCAGGTATTCTTCCTGGGAATGGAAAATTTAATACAAAGATGATTCTAATTGGATCTATTTTTCCATATACTATTTCACTAGTCCATGAATTTACCCGATTCAACTATTTTGTTCTAAAGAGCTGTCTTACACATATTTTACCGCGATATCATCACAATCAGATAATCAGGTATGTGATGGAAAACGATTTTGAAAACGAATCGCTTTTAAAGCGATTTTGCTGTTTTGTATAAAAATTTATTTTTAAAAATATTTAATTTGTTTTAATATTTTTAAATTAAATTCCTTAATATTGCTTGATTTTTATCTTCTGGTAAACTTTTTAAACCCAAATGTTAAGAGATTGGTTGAAAAATAATTTTCAAAATCGATCGAAATTCATCACACCCTTCGATTTTAAATCGATCGTTTTTCATCACATACCTGAATGTTTCGCCTTAACTATTTTCTTTTTGCTTCTTGTTTATTTTAATATCTAGTTGTCGATAAAATTATAAATATTTTTATTTTAAACACAATTTTTAATTCTAAATTCCCCTAACTATTGCCAGAATGTGTAAACGATGCAGAAGGGAGTATTTGGCCTGAAAAGCTGGCCAAAATTATTAAACGTGTTTTTTGAATTAAAAGTTTTAGTTTTTTGATAGTTTTAGGTGTAGTATGATATAAAAAGTCTAGTGGCAGATTTTGAAAAAATTACACTGCGCAACAAAAAAATTTTTCTCCACCCTAGAAATAAAAGTATGTGGATTTTGATGCCCTTAATTCAAATCTGTTTTCCGTTTTTCTCTAGTACGTAAGGATTTTCTTTTAAAAGTGTGGCATACTTCACCCCTAAATCGTTGGGTTGCCTTATATATTTTGTCATAACTTGAAAACGTGTTCTCCGATTTTAATAGCAGGAGGATCAGAAGATGCACCGGAAAATTATGCTTAAACTAACTATACACATTTATTTTATATCTATTACTATTTTGGAGTTATTAAAAATTTAATGGCGAAAAAAAAAAAAATTTACATACAAAATGCGTCAAATTTTTTGTTTTCAAAATGCAATAAAAAAATTTAAGAACCAAAAGGTTAAAATTTTAAAGATTTTTCTAAAAGCCACATTCCTAAGGAATAAAAGACGGTATAAATCGCAAAACTCAATTAACAAATGTTGATTTTAAAGGTTTAAACTCATTCTTGACAGACTGTATTAAATTCTTTTCGTGGTCGCCCTGAAGACGAACTGCCAAATACTGGTATTGTTACAGTTCCTTCCAGCCATTTAGCGTTTGTGCTTAAAAAGCTCCTCTTTTCGTTGTGCCGAAAGCCAATATCTTTTGAAATTTTTCAAACACTGCTTCAGTGCTAATATGTCCCCATCCCCTTGACATTTTGAAATTTCGCTCAATTTTCTGACCAAAAAATCCAATTTCTCGTCAATGGTTCCAGCATTAGATTTTTTCACTATTTGGAATGACTCGAAGTTACAAATCGATTTTGATAAAACTTGTGTGCAATAACCCTTTATAAGTATTTTCAAGCGCATGCTTTTATGCCTTAATTAGATGGTAGCCTGATACCTGGGTGCCCATGTATTTTTTATGTACCTGTATTTATTTTTTGTAAACTTATTTTTGTCATTAATGTTTTTAATAATTATTCTATTAGGTACGTACATATATTTATTTTTCAACAAATAATGTTTTGTAGAGCAGGTATATAAAAATATCTTTTATGGGGATTATTATGGATAATTAAGAATTTTTGCAATTTATAATTACATATAGGCAGGTATTAATATTGTGAAGTGTTAAAAGTGATGTGCATAAGAGTTAAAATCAATAATTAAAAATATATAAAAGTTTATGACAATATAAATGTATAAGAAAAAGTGCCCGATGAGCAAGATAAGAAGAAATGTGAAAATTTAAAAAAATAGTCAAGAATAATGGGGCAAACTTGCCCACACTTTTTTTTTGTTTCTAAAATTAGAGATTCCAAGGATTCGTAAAGTAGCTCAGGGTGGAGGAACACGTGCGCGCGTCATTGTCGTTATCGTTTAAAGTCAATCAGGCCGTTCTTGTTGCTAGGCCTTCGAGTGGTTTACGTCTCACTCTCGCACTGGCTGATTGGCTTCCACGATTAGCTTTACTTTAGTACAGTTAATTTGTGGTTGCATTTATCAGCCATGTGCAATCGTTCTGGTTATCGTGTATAACCTCAATATTTAATAAATGAAAAGAAACTTAAAACATATACTGAAAATAATAAATAAAATACATATACGGAAAATTTTACAAACTAACAAAAACTAAAATAACGAAAAACTACAAAATATAAATAAATATAACATAAATTAAGTAAAGGCTTCACTATGGACTTATTGTCTCCAGAAGCCTTTTTTTTCATCATACTGCCGTTCTAGGTTGAACGGCATAATTAAGGAAGAGGAAGAAGAGATTCCAAATTTTATTGTGGTAACAAACATAATTCGTAGACTAACTTTTAAAAATCTCTTCTTTTTCTTTTTTTGCAAAAATAATTCTTGCAAAAAAAAAACCGACTACAAAACAAATATACATATGTATGTGCATCAATTCTAAACTAAAAATTTAAAAGAAAGTAATCGGTAAGAAATAGTACTCAAATCAAATTCTTTTATACTTGTTGCTCTAACGGACATAGTAATATACGTTCTGTACATTCAAATGTCTATCCGTAACGGTTAAGCAGATAAAGCCATATACGACAAATTACGTCAGATATGAGGACACCTTTTATTTTTTTACACTTATTATTACTGACATATAAATAAAAAGTAACGGTTCCAAAGATATGACCATATAGCCTAGGGGACACCCTTTAATGTACAATTTTAAATTAAGCAATTATTTTAAAGAACAGGTTCTTTGTAAATTTCAAATGTCTGTATAAAACGGTTCAAAAGTTTGGCCATATGCATCAATTAACATCAACTATTGAGAAACCCTTTAAAATTTTAAATATTTATAAATGTTATTATACGGGACATAGTAGTGGAGATTCTGTCTAATTTTCAAGTCTTTGTCTATAACGGTTCAAAAGATAGGGCTAGATAGGTAAAATTATATCAATTATGGGGACACCCTTTAGTTTCCAAATTTAAATTATACACTTGATGTTATAAAGGACTTAGATATACAACAATTGGGTTTTTTGTATTTTATTGTGGTTGCTCTTTAGGGTTGTTTTGATGTGATGTGATGATAAATCTTTGCTGGCTGAATTCTTCTTTTAAAGGTAAGTCATATGTATGTAGGTTTTCTTCAGTATAGGTAAATATCTTTCATTTATTTCTTCCTTTCTTCCTTTAGGCAATTTTACAATTTTTAGGTTTCTTAACTTAGGTAAGTATAATGGTTTTAGGTAAGTATAAGGTAAGTTTTTAAATTATAAATTTCAAGTTTAAATTAGGTAAGTAAATTATAATTTTTTTGCAGACAAGTTGCTTCGACAAAGATCAAATTTCAAGTAGTTATACAAAAAAAAAAATAATTTTCCATTTTAGGTAATTTCGAATAAAAATTCCTTTTAATTTGGCGCTATTTCTAAATTTTGGCGCTGCCAGATGTTTTTTTTGATTTTATAACAGTTTTAAATTAGATTTATTTTTATAAATTTTAAAATAAATTGTTTGTCCAAAGCTAGTTTGGACATAGCGCCGGACTCAAAGTTAGACAGTAGGGGATGGTTTGTCTCGGACGCATAGCACTTGCGCCAATGACCGAATCGCTTCCACAATGACTTTGGCATCCGGTGTTGCTGATAACGTGGTGGTTGTGGATGTAGTTGGTTGATCTTGCGGCTGATTCATTCGGCTGTTAAGTTGAGTTTGGCGGTGGTTAGTTTGATGTTGGCGGTGGCGCAAATCTTTTGTCTTAATGCCTTTCGACAGCTGAACTCGTTGGGTTGTCGGATGCAGTAATGTGTGATGATATCTATCGCATTTCCGGCAGGTATTCTTTGATAAACATGCTCTTAAGTCATGGCTTTTCGCCAAGCAATTCTCACAGTAGCGGTATTCCTCTACAATTTCTTCCCGCCTCTTTACGGTCATTTTTAAAAATTTGCGGCAAAATCGCAAAGCGTGAAAATCGTTACACAGTACACACTTATAGACTTCCGAGTTCCGTTTCTTTTCGCGCTTATGATGACGGTGGCTATGACCTTTCGTTGGTCGAGTAGTTGTAAGCCTGCGATTAGTTCTAGTTGTGAAAATAAAGAAGTATAAAAATAATTTAGCAAAATTATATAAATATGTGTATAGGGAAATGGTAAAATTTGAACAAATAGCTTTTAGAGATCGATTTATTAAAGTGGGTTTACATATAAACTTAGGATTTTACGACGTTTCATCGCTTAGAAAGGGCAGATAACATAACTTTACGATGGGTCGGGTTATAACTCCTGCCATAGTGCGTACGTGAGCAGTACGTACATTGTGATCTGACCCTGGGAAAGTTTTTTCAATTCGTCCTAGTCGCCATTCGTGTGGTGGTTGTAAGTCATCCATTACAACCACAAGATCTCCAACTTGAAGATTCGGAAACGAACGTTTCCATTTGTAACGCTTGTGCAAAGATTTGAGATATTCCTCCTTCCATCGTATGGAAAATTGATGGTGGATGGCCTTTAGTTTTTCCCATCTGTTAATTAGGGACATATTTTGATAATCTTGCTCGGGAAAAGCCATTAGGGGTGCACCTCTTAAAAAATGACCAGGAGTTAGTGCTGTCAAATCAGCAGGATCTTCTGACAGTGCAGATATCGGGCGCGAGTTTAGTACACCTTCAATTCTGGCCAACACGGTAGCAAATTCTTCAAATGTGAATTTGTGAGTACCAGCGATTCGTTTGAAATGGAATTTAAAACTCTTCACTGCAGCTTCCCATGTGTGGAGCGTGTGGTGGGATAAATTTCCATTCAAACCCATGTGAGATGTGCTTTTGAGATATGTCTTGAGCTATATTCTTAACAAAGGCGGAAAATTCGCGTTCAAGTATCCTACTGGAACCTAAAAAGTTCCTACCATTGTCAGTTAGCACCCTTTGGGGGAGCCCCCGCCTCCCAACGAATCGAGCAAACGCAGCTTGAAATGCCGCTGAGGATAAGTCTGAGCAGGGCTCTAAGTGTATTGCTTTCGTGCTAAAACAAACAAAAACACTGACGTACCCTTTAACGAAAGGAGATTTTCTCAAAGGTGATGTTTTTAGTTCGAAAGGTCCGGCAAAATCAATACCAGTTACTTGAAAGGGAAGGGACAGATTGCACCTTTCAGGGGGCAGGGGAGCCATTATCTGTAAGCTTGGCTGTTGTTTATAAATGGTACATGTTTTGCACTGACGTATTATTTTCTTTACACGAGGTTTGAGTCTAAATATGAAAAATTCAGTTTGGGCTAAGCGACACATTTGACTACATTGAGCGTGACAAAGGAAACAGTGTAAATGAGAAAGGTACAGTTGGCAGTATCGTGAGTTCCCCGGTAATATAATGGGGTAACGTTCGCCGTACGGAAGAGATGATTGCGTCAATCTACCATTAACTCTTAAAATTAAATTCGGGTCAAGAAATGGATTTAGGGTTTTTAGTGCACTTTTGCTGGGGATGGCTTTTGAGTTCATTAAACATTGATATTCTTCTGGATAAAAATGTTTTTGTGCTAGAGTAATAAGCCGAGATTTCACAGATTTCATTTCTTGTTGACTTAAATGTGTAGTATTATAAGACACATTGGGCCTTAATTTTTTATTAGACTTGTTGAAAAATCTGAAAATATAACAAATCACACGCAAAGCTCTGCCGTATTCTGAAAAGTTATCCAACATATCAATTGCGGTGACCAGCGAGTTTAGGGTTATTATTTCTGGAGGTTTCTCTTTAGACCTTAAAGGATTCCTTTTGGGCCATTCTGATTTAGGTTTGGTTAACCACGATGGTCCATACCACCAAAGCAAATTTTGAGAGAGCTCGTGAGGACTGCAGCCCCGAGTTCCGAGATCTGCCGGGTTATCGTGCGTTGGTACATGTCGCCACACTGCACTTGGTGCTAACATGTGAATTTGAGCGCTTCTATTGGCGACATATGTCTCCCATGACGAGGGATGTTTGGCAAGCCATCCTAACACTATGGATGAGTCAGTCCATAGGTATATCTCTGTAGAGTTAAATTTCAAAGACGAGTTGACGTAGTTCACAAGCTTTGCCAATAACAGTGCGCCGTTGAGTTCTAGCCGAGGGAGACAGACTGTTTGAATAGGAGATACTTTACATTTTGCTACTAACAGATTCGAAAAAGTCGTGTGTGTTTGGGTGTGGCATCTGATAAACACTGTGGCGCAATATGCTAGTTTGGAAGCATCTGAAAACCCATGTATTTGAATAGTATCAGATGTTGTATATTGTAACCAACGTGGTATTGAGATTTTATCTATTCTAGTTAGATCCTCAACAAGACTATTCCACTTTTGAAGAGATTCTGATGAAACCTCTTCATCCCACTGCAGTCCTTCTAGCCATAGTTGTTGCATCAAAATTTTAGCCCTTATAACTATAGGCGCGAGCCATCCTGCGGGATCAAACAACTTTGCCACTGAGGAAAGAATTGTTCGTTTTGTAATTTTTGCACATTTCTCAATTGGGGTGAAATTGTAGGTGAATGAGTCGTTTAACGCATCCCACTTAATGCCTAGGGTTTTGGTTGTGCTTGTTTCATCAAACCGAAGGAAGTCTGAGTCGTATAGATCTTCCTTTGGCAAATGTGCCAGTAGTTTAGAGTTATTTGCGGTAATCTTTTTTAAAGGAAATCCCGCTGAATTTAGGACCTCTTTGAGCTGAGTTTGTGCCGTGAGTGCTTCTTCTATTGTATTACCTCCGGAGAGAATATCGTCGACGTAGGTTTCAGTTCGCAAAATGGATGCTGCTTTGGGAAACTCGGACTCGGAATCTGTAGCGAGTTGTAAAAGAGTCCGAATAGCGAGATAAGGTGCCGAATTAACGCCGAAGGTAACAGTCTTTAACTGAAAATCTTGTATAGGGCCTTCGGGTTGAGTCTGAAATAAAATACGCTGAAAGGGTCTATCAGGTGAGTGAATCAATATTTGGCGATACATTTTTTGTATATCACCACTAAATACAAATCGATATTTTCTCCAATTGAGTATTGTGGTGATTAAATCGTTTTGTAAAATAGGGCCTGTGCAAAGACTATCATTGAGGGAAAATTGGGACTTCGATTTTCTCGAGGCATTGAAAACCACCCTTACTTTTGTGGTTTTGTGTTCCGGGCGAACAACCGCGTGATGTGGCAAATAGTATGAATAAAATTTGCCTTGGGATACAATTTCGCGTGAGGAAGTTTCTTCCATGTGGTTGAGAGTCAAATATTCTTCCAGAACTGCTTGATATTGGGACTGAAGAGGGGGATCTTTTGCTAGAGTTCTTTCCATTCGAGAGTATTGAGCAAGCGCAACAAACCGCGATGCACCTAGGAAGATATTTTCTGGAAAGTCTTTTTTGAATGGCAATCTTACGATATATCGCCCATTCTCATGACGGGTAGTTGTCTGAGCATAATAACTTTCACAAAATTCCTCTTCAGCTGATTTCTGTCGAGCAACCGGGATTTCTTCTTGTTCCCAAAACTTTTTTAGTAAATTGTTAAGATCTAGATTATCTGATACTTGTACGGAGGTGGTGAACGACTGAATTGTCTGAGTTTTTATGGGACCACTAAGTACCCATCCAAAAATAGTATTATAGGCCGAGGTTTGTCCACAGATGTTCTTTCTAATGCCTTCTATATTGAGGCAATGCTCGTAGTCATTCCCCAATATGAGGTCTATTTGGGATGATCTATTGAACGTGGGATCAGCTAGATCTAGTTGGGCAAAGTCGCTTGGACAAGGGATCTTAAAAGTGTAAGATGGAAGACATTTTGTAACTTTGGGCAGTATTATTGCTTTGATAGGGACCCTGAGATCGTATCGCTTTGCATATAGAACGAAATCGCATTCTTTTGTTGATGTTTGTTTTTGTCCTCCAATACCCACGATTTCGAAATACGATTTCTGGCAAGGGAGCTGAAGACGACTTCTTATTTTTTCTGTTAAAAAAGTACGTTGAGAACCTGGGTCAATGAGAGCTCTAACAGTGAACCGTTGACCGCGATGTTCAATTTGTACCAAGGCAGTTCTTAAAAGAATGTTTTCGTTGCTGACTGAGCAATTTGCTTGCACTTGATTTGACGTTTGTGGGAGTTCATTTCGAGTTTCATGGGTGCGGAATTGAGTGTTAGGGGAAACATTTTGTGACGAAAAGTTATGAGATTGATTGGTGTTGCATTGAGTCTTGTTTGAGACAACTTGTGATGGGAAATTATAAGTTTCATTTACCCCGTCTTTCTGTGGATAGCTTTCTGTTCTTTGAGTTATATTTGGGTTCTTTTGCCTTACATGAAGTAAGGTATGGTGTGACTTCTTACAATGAAGGCAAGTATGTTTACTACTGCAATTTGCTTTGAGATGGGACGATGCTAAGCAATTATTGCAGTATTTATTTTTGTAAACGAAATCTATTCTTTGCTGAACTGTAAAGCTTCGGAACTTAGGGCATGTTCTTAATGAGTGGTTATCGTTGCAAATCTTACACGCGCTTATAGTAAGGTTTTCTTGGGAGAAGTAGGTTTGCACATGGGTTTGACGCTCAATTTTAAGATTAAAGCTATCTTTTGAGCTTCTTATATTAGAAAGGCGTTCTACTGCCTCATACCTGTCGACCAAGAATTGCGACATTTGCGACCACTTTGGTAGTTCACGGGGCGATGTTAGGGATTGCTCCCAAAGCGATAGAGTAACATCTGGTAGTTTGGTAGAAATCAATCGTATTAAAATGGGATCCCAACTTTCAACTTCAACACCTAGGGTTATGAGCGTCGCTAAACTGTCATTAACAGAGGATTGAATATTGCGAATTGATTCGCTATCTTCTTTTGTTGCCGGTGTTATATTGAAAAGGATTTTAATTTGGTTGTCAACCAAAACTCGTTTGTTTTCATACCTGGACTTGAGAGCATTCCATGCGAGATCAAAATTATCGTGGGATAGGGGATATCTATTTACTATTGCCCCTGCTTCACCTCTTGTCTTGTTTCTTAGGTGGTACAATTTTGTTACGGGAGACAGTTTTGAGTGATTTATGTACAATGCCGTAAACATATCTCTAAACGAGGGCCATTGCTCATAACTGCCTTTAAAAATCTCTGTGTCGCACGGAGGTAATTTTATACAATTACTGTCTTCGTTTTGAACAAAAGTGTGACCTGAGGTCTGATGTTGTGCAGCGAAATGTTCAGCTGACTGAAATCTTGGGTTGCTTGGGTTTTCTAATTTCGTTATTTTCATTAGGTCCAGCATTTGAGAGGTACATTGATAATATGCTTCTGTGCATTCTTCAAACTTTTCTGTGGCATATTGTCTAAATTCGGGTGTGATTTCATTGTCTTTGGACAATATAACTCCTTCGTAGGAGGCATCTACTCTTGCCCATCTTTGGTCTAAGTCCTTTAACTTGACCTCTAAAATGGATTCCCTTTGTTCCTCTATTGGAGTAATATTGAACCTATCACAAAATTTGATCAAATGTTTGATATCAAATTCAAAGTGGTCTTTGGGTGAAGGATTACAGTCAGCGCGAGATGTGTTCGGCATGTTGGGGATTAGCAACAAAGAAAATGTTTGAAAAAAATTGGTTATGAATAAACCTTTAGAGATAATGAGTTTTTGGGTTTCGAGTTAATGAGCTTAAGGGTTTAGTGAAGAATAGGGTTTCTACTATACTTTGCTTTGGGGGCTATTGGGTTGTAGCACTAGATTAACTCTACTTTAAAAGTAAATCTTAATTTCGAGAATATAGGTTACTTGAGCTTTTTATGTGAGCTGTACTACTTTATATAGCTTATAATATTGCAATGCTTTATTAAAATTTTTTCAATATTTTTAAATATATTATTAAGTGTTTGACTAGATGTGTTATCTAGTTTAGGGTGATTGTGTTAGCGGCTCGCGAAATAGGACTAGATACCTGTTATCTAGCTAAACTAATAAGTTGGTTGGGATTTGTACGAATAAATGTGATTGGGATCCTATACTATCGTTAGGGGTTGTGTGCTAATGGGTTATAGCTCTAGATAGTGATATCTAGTTTAAATAAATGATACTATAGGTGGCCGAATCAAATTTATTTTGAGCAAGACTTAGAGCATGTTGTTTCTGACTAAGAAAACATTTTGCCCTCAAATGGGTTTTTAATAAAACGTAAGTGCCTTTAAAGACCGTAAGAAATTCATTTAAAAAATGCTGTTTAAATGCATAAATTAAATCGGTAGTGATAAGCGCAATAGTTAACGAGCAATTCGTTGTTACTGTTCTGTTGTGTTTTTTAAATACCGGCGTTAAATGGGTTAATTAAGTAATTTTGTAAAGAGAGTTACCGTATTTTGATATTAGTTCTATATAGTGGTATTGGTTTTATTAATTAATTTGAAAAAAAATTTCCGTTTTTGAAATTATCTATGGGAACAATAATCAATTTAATAGTTATTATTGTTTTTGGGACAAAATATTTATATATATTATTAATATTTTTATATCAGAAATGAGGAAAATTAATGTATAAATTAAAACTTATTACCCAAATCAAGAACAAATCCGATGGCAACCCTGTTGGAGTAAGTTAGTTTATCTGTTTTTGTTTTTTCTTCTTATTTTTGTTTCTCTTCTCTTATTTTAAGAAAAACTAAATTTTTTTTTTTGTTTTGTTTGTTTTTAATTTTCTCTTTTACTTATGTATTATTTATTTTAATTTAATAATTTTTAAATTTAATTTAAATTTTAATTTTTATAAGTAAATTTATTCCTTTGTTTATAGCTTTTGTTTTTATTGATTTGATATTACTCTTTACGATTTTTCTTTTGGTTATATTTCAAGTGTTATTGTGTGGCTATGTTAATATTTCTTGCAGGGGAAATATGTTAACTTTACAGAAACTGATGCTGTTAATTATGTTTCTTATTTGCTTTGGACTTGTTTTTTGTATTTGATTTCTCCTTAGTGGACTGTATTTATTCTCTTTGTAGTGAAGAGACAATTTTATTTTAACCAAATAAATATGAAACGTAGAGGGGTATTATTTTTAAAGGAAGAGAGTGTTTGATCTTTTATTTTATTTTTCTTATTTGCTTTGAACTTGTTTGTTGTATTTAATTTCTTATTAGTGGACTGTATATTTTTCTTTGTAGTGAAGAGATAATATTATTTTAACCAAATAAATATGAAACGTTGAGGGGTATTATTTTTAAACTTGTAATAAATTTTAAAAGAGACTTACTTATAACAGCTTCCAATGTTTTGGTAAGAGTATATTGAGTAATTTGTGGATCATAAATCAAACTGATAAGTAAATTGGCATAACTTTTCGTTTTTGTTTTTTTTTTTTACAAAACAATTAGGAATTTAATTTTATAAACCCTTTTTTTAGTAAAAAACGATTAAGAAATGAAACTGTGTTTTATGTTTGTTATCTAATCTTCACTTCTTCTTTTCCTATTTATTCCTTTTTGAAATTTTTATATATATTTTTTTTTTTTTAATTTTGTGTAATACATATGTATGTATGCAACAGAATTTTCCCGTTGTAACGGTACGTATATGTGTACATATGTATTTTTTATTCTTATTTTTTACTTTTTTTTTTTTTTATGTGAAACAGATTTTGAACTTTATTGTTGAACAAAATTTTTGTTTGATAAAATGGCGACTTTAAGCCTATTTTTTTTTTTAACTTTAAAATTTTTAAAAGGAATTTTCAACAAACTTTTTTTTGTTTTTTATTTTCACTTGCTTTCTTTTTTGTTGTTATTAATTTTATATAGATAGGAACTTATATAAAAATTTTGTATATTAACTTTGTATTAACACTTTTAACGATTCTTTTATTTTGCGAACAAATTTTAAAAAGATTTTACTTATTCTTTTGCAAAAAATATTTAAAGTATGCGGCTTACCGAACTGTTTCTTCAATACTGAGGAATGTGGCTTTGGTTACATTTACCTCATTGTTCTGCTTGATGTTTTTGTTGTAATCGTGTGCGTTTTTAAGAGATTGGAATTTATGATATGTTGGTATATGTCGCGTTTTTTTGTTTGATTAACTTCCAATTAAATGCTGATTTTTCTTTTAGGCATCGATAGGACCATGAATACAATTGGGTTTTTTGTATTTTATTGTGGTTGCTCTTTAGGGTTGTTTTGATGTGATGTGATGATAAATCTTTGCTGGCTGAATTCTTCTTTTAAAGGTAAGTCATATGTATGTAGGTTTTCTTCAGTATAGGTAAATATCTTTCATTTATTTCTTCCTTTCTTCCTTTAGGCAATTTTACAATTTTTAGGTTTCTTAACTTAGGTAAGTATAATGGTTTTAGGTAAGTATAAGGTAAGTTTTTAAATTATAAATTTCAAGTTTAAATTAGGTAAGTAAATTATAATTTTTTTGCAGACAAGTTGCTTCGACAAAGATCAAATTTCAAGTAGTTATACAGAAAAAAAATAATTTTCCATTTTAGGTAATTTCGAATAAAAATTCCTTTTAATTTGGCGCTATTTCTAAATTTTGGCGCTGCCAGATGTTTTTTTTGATTTTATAACAGTTTTAAATTAGATTTATTTTTATAAATTTTAAAATAAATTGTTTGTCCAAAGCTAGTTTGGACAACAGCTGTTTCAATTTTACTTCATTTTATTCAACACCAATGGTGTAAACGTAAGAAAAAACCATACGATTTTTAATCTCTATTTTTTCATACGGATTGATTTTTATTTTATGTTCTCTTAGAATTTACGTACGTAAAGTCTTACTGTCTAAACTGCCCTTAAGGAATCCCCCGCTTGACTGATGCTAGCTATAGTTCTCATTTAGCTCTCAACAAAATTATTATTTTAGATCTACTTTTGACACCTAGACCTACTTCTTATTTTATATTACTTTAAAAGATAATTTGTTTGAGATATAGATAATATCTGAGTAGTCTCTGTTTCAAGACATTCTAAGAATACCAGAAGATCAAGGTAAGGTTTTGACAATAAAATCAAACTAGCCAGCTGCATAACACGCATTTCAGGCTATTACCTAAACAAAATACAGGCACAAAGATCACCGCAATTTGAAAGGAGGTTAAGAGATCTTTTAAAATTTCAAAGAATTGGGTTTCTAAAGAATACTTATAAGTCCTTAACCCAATACACAATCGGATTATTATAGCATGTAAATAAAAGCCTAAAGAGACCTGTCATATGTAAGTAATCCCCCCCCCCCCCCCCTTTTGTGGACTTAATTTTCCAATATAAAAGCATTCTATTTGTGGACTATTTAAAAAATATTGTTACGTTTTTACTTTACGTTGGGTTCTTTTAATTACAAAATAAATACACACTGTTATTACTTTTACTGTAAGTCACTTTATTTATTTAACACCACTGTTCAAAAATACAGCAAACTGTTAAACACTCTTAAAATTCGACAACTTAACTCTTTGACTTTTAAATTAATACTGCCATACTACTCGCCAGCACGATTCACTTATATATTTGATTTAAAAGCACCAGAATGTTCTATTCCAGACAGGTCTGGCAGGTTCGATTGTTATTGCTCTTGTTTTCTGTTTGTCTGATTGGTTATTTCTTTATACCTGTATTTGTGGCTATTTATTTCTTTATACCTGTGTGTGTGGCTGTTTATTTGTTTATGCTTGTATTTATGTATGTGGCTGTGTATTTAACAGAAGAGTGTTTGTTTAATCTGTGTGTGTGTATGCGTAAATGCGAATTTTTGTATGAGGCGTTTCTTTCTTCCATTATTGTAAGAAAATAAGCCATTAATGTTGTTGTTCGCGAGTATTGTTGTTCAGAGCTTATAATGAATAAATTCTTCTTTCGTAACAATATATTAACTACGAACATATCTAGTGATAGAGTTAAGTTGTCTCCCATCGATGGTGTAGCAGCTTATAAAAAATATAAATAAAATGATTATTTCCAAAAGACAACACGTAGATTCTCTTCCTTTTCTCAAATGAAATGCTGAAAGTTTTTATTTTAGTTACTTATACCGTGTTCAAATCTATAATTTAAAGAAATTGAATATTATATAAATTTTGTTAAATATACAAAATTTTATGAAAAATAAATCTATTTTTCATCAAATTTACCGCCTTTTTGGCAACCACAAATTTATGGTTGTCAATTTGGCAACATAAATTAACAACTTTTAGTTGCCAGTTGCCACACGTAATACAATTTCGGCAACTGACAACACAACTCAGGTAAGGTTGCAATTCATAGTCAACCTATTATTCTAGCCTGTGTCGGACATTCACACACAGTGTGCGCTGCCGTCGTAGCCTCTTTCAGGCACAGTAAGTATCATCACTTGGAGTTTCCATGACCTCTCACCAACGCATTTATCTATCTATTATATCTATTATATCTGATCACCATACTGGCTTTCCTGCCAAGGGGCTCTTTAAGTACCATTCGAGACTGTCTACACGTATTGGCCACCCTTCACCTTTTCAGGTATTCTTCCTGGGAATGGAAAATTTAATACAAAGATGATTCTAATTGGATCTATTTTTCCATATACTATTTCACTAGTCCATGAATTTACCCGATTCAACTATTTTGTTCTAAAGAGCTGTCTTACACATATTTTACCGCGATATCATCACAATCAGATAATCAGGTATGTGATGGAAAACGATTTTGAAAACGAATCGCTTTTAAAGCGATTTTGCTGTTTTGTATAAAAATTTATTTTTAAAAATATTTAATTTGTTTTAATATTTTTAAATTAAATTCCTTAATATTGCTTGATTTTTATCTTCTGGTAAACTTTTTAAACCCAAATGTTAAGAGATTGGTTGAAAAATAATTTTCAAAATCGATCGAAATTCATCACACCCTTCGATTTTAAATCGATCGTTTTTCATCACATACCTGAATGTTTCGCCTTAACTATTTTCTTTTTGCTTCTTGTTTATTTTAATATCTAGTTGTCGATAAAATTATAAATATTTTTATTTTAAACACAATTTTTAATTCTAAATTCCCCTAACTATTGCCAGAATGTGTAAACGATGCAGAAGGGAGTATTTGGCCTGAAAAGCTGGCCAAAATTATTAAACGTGTTTTTTGAATTAAAAGTTTTAGTTTTTTGATAGTTTTAGGTGTAGTATGATATAAAAAGTCTAGTGGCAGATTTTGAAAAAATTACACTGCGCAACAAAAAAATTTTTCTCCACCCTAGAAATAAAAGTATGTGGATTTTGATGCCCTTAATTCAAATCTGTTTTCCGTTTTTCTCTAGTACGTAAGGATTTTCTTTTAAAAGTGTGGCATACTTCACCCCTAAATCGTTGGGTTGCCTTATATATTTTGTCATAACTTGAAAACGTGTTCTCCGATTTTAATAGCAGGAGGATCAGAAGATGCACCGGAAAATTATGCTTAAACTAACTATACACATTTATTTTATATCTATTACTATTTTGGAGTTATTAAAAATTTAATGGCGAAAAAAAAAAAAATTTACATACAAAATGCGTCAAATTTTTTGTTTTCAAAATGCAATAAAAAAATTTAAGAACCAAAAGGTTAAAATTTTAAAGATTTTTCTAAAAGCCACATTCCTAAGGAATAAAAGACGGTATAAATCGCAAAACTCAATTAACAAATGTTGATTTTAAAGGTTTAAACTCATTCTTGACAGACTGTATTAAATTCTTTTCGTGGTCGCCCTGAAGACGAACTGCCAAATACTGGTATTGTTACAGTTCCTTCCAGCCATTTAGCGTTTGTGCTTAAAAAGCTCCTCTTTTCGTTGTGCCGAAAGCCAATATCTTTTGAAATTTTTCAAACACTGCTTCAGTGCTAATATGTCCCCATCCCCTTGACATTTTGAAATTTCGCTCAATTTTCTGACCAAAAAATCCAATTTCTCGTCAATGGTTCCAGCATTAGATTTTTTCACTATTTGGAATGACTCGAAGTTACAAATCGATTTTGATAAAACTTGTGTGCAATAACCCTTTATAAGTATTTTCAAGCGCATGCTTTTATGCCTTAATTAGATGGTAGCCTGATACCTGGGTGCCCATGTATTTTTTATGTACCTGTATTTATTTTTTGTAAACTTATTTTTGTCATTAATGTTTTTAATAATTATTCTATTAGGTACGTACATATATTTATTTTTCAACAAATAATGTTTTGTAGAGCAGGTATATAAAAATATCTTTTATGGGGATTATTATGGATAATTAAGAATTTTTGCAATTTATAATTACATATAGGCAGGTATTAATATTGTGAAGTGTTAAAAGTGATGTGCATAAGAGTTAAAATCAATAATTAAAAATATTTAAAAGTTTATGACAATATAAATGTATAAGAAAAAGTGCCCGATGAGCAAGATAAGAAGAAATGTGAAAATTTAAAAAAATAGTCAAAAATAATGGGGCAAACTTGCCCACACTTTTTTTTTGTTTCTAAAATTAGAGATTCCAAGGATTCGTAAAGTAGCTCAGGGTGGAGGAACACGTGCGCGCGTCATTGTCGTTATCGTTTAAAGTCAATCAGGCCGTTCTTGTTGCTAGGCCTTCGAGTGGTTTACGTCTCACTCTCGCACTGGCTGATTGGCTTCCACGATTAGCTTTACTTTAGTACAGTTAATTTGTGGTTGCATTTATCAGCCATGTGCAATCGTTCTGGTTATCGTGTATAACCTCAATATTTAATAAATGAAAAGAAACTTAAAACATATACTGAAAATAATAAATAAAATACATATACGGAAAATTTTACAAACTAACAAAAACTAAAATAAAGAAAAACTACAAAATATAAATAAATATAACATAAATTAAGTAAAGGCTTCACTATGGACTTATTGTCTCCAGAAGCCTTTTTTTTCATCATACTGCCGTTCTAGGTTGAACGGCATAATTAAGGAAGAGGAAGAAGAGATTCCAAATTTTATTGTGGTAACAAACATAATTCGTAGACTAACTTTTAAAAATCTCTTCTTTTTCTTTTTTTGCAAAAATAATTCTTGCAAAAAAAAAACCGACTACAAAACAAATATACATATGTATGTGCATCAATTCTAAACTAAAAATTTAAAAGAAAGTAATCGGTAAGAAATAGTACTCAAATCAAATTCTTTTATACTTGTTGCTCTAACGGACATAGTAATATACGTTCTGTACATTCAAATGTCTATCCGTAACGGTTAAGCAGATAAAGCCATATACGACAAATTACGTCAGATATGAGGACACCTTTTATTTTTTTACACTTATTATTACTGACATATAAATAAAAAGTAACGGTTCCAAAGATATGACCATATAGCCTAGGGGACACCCTTTAATGTACAATTTTAAATTAAGCAATTATTTTAAAGAACAGGTTCTTTGTAAATTTCAAATGTCTGTATAAAACGGTTCAAAAGTTTGGCCATATGCATCAATTAACATCAACTATTGAGAAACCCTTTAAAATTTTAAATATTTATAAATGTTATTATACGGGACATAGTAGTGGAGATTCTGTCTAATTTTCAAGTCTTTGTCTATAACGGTTCAAAAGATAGGGCTAGATAGGTAAAATTATATCAATTATGGGGACACCCTTTAGTTTCCAAATTTAAATTATACACTTGATGTTATAAAGGACTTAGATATACAGGTTCTTTGTAAATTTCAACCGTCTCTCTGTTACGGTTCAAAAGTTTTGCAATATACATCAAATTACATTAACTATTGGGACACCCTTTAACTTCTAATTATAAATATTTAATTTCTGATTATAAATATTGGACATTCTGTCCAATTTTCAAGTGATTGTCTACAATGACGTCACATATAGGGACACCCTTTAATTTTTAAGTTTATTTTTTTATTAATTTCTGTTATTGGCAGCTATAGTAATATGCAGTAATATGCATAATTTACGGTTCATAATACACGTAAAAAACACGTATGTTGTATGGGGACACCCTTTAATTTTCAAAATTCTGAACTTATTTTAAAATGGGACCAATATGTAAGCATTTCCTTTCTAATAGAAGAAGAAAAAATTTTTAAAATCGGTTCAGAAATGACTGAGTTTTTTAGCTTTTGAACTAACTGTTTCAACATGAATATTCAACATATTTTAAATTTGTTTTTTCTTTTTTAAATAACTTTTGATCAAACCTTTCAGCGAAAAAAATAATCTTTGTTAAACCTTTATTCGTTTAGCCGCAAAAAAAATCATATAAACATCCAGAAACCGAAAAAAACATTTAAATCTCATATAATTTTCTTTACTTTCCTGACTTTAGCAGGGTCTCAGAGCTACAAATCGCAACTAAAAGTCTTCAAAATTTACAATATAATGTAAAATGTTGTTGTCTGTCGAGCTGCGTACTTAGTTCTTTAGATTTCTTAAAATTCAGTTTTGCCTTTTTGGGTGAAATACTCCTCTGTGCGATGGTTGTAGAGTACAGTAAAAAGCACTCGCCTTACAATCATTAAAATTATTCGCAAAAATAACATTTAGAAGAGTCAAATTCGAGCGTTGACTACTAACAACCTTATAATGCTTAAACGACAATTCACTTGTTCAGCAGTCGTCGAAATGACGTACAAAAACGACATTTAGAAGAGCAAAATTTAATTTAACTAACCTTTAACAATGGTATGGATGTTTATTATTAAATGTTTATTATCAATTGTTGAAGTTAGGCTTAAGTTCTTTTATTCTCTCTGACTACTAATAGCGCCTGGATGCTTAAAAAAATAGTTGCAAAATACTCATTTTCGCCACACAAACTTCTAAATGGCAGCTGGGTTTATGGTTACCAAAAAAATGTTTTATGTTAGCTGCAAATACGAGATGTGTAAATTAACTAATGAAACTGATTTTTTCTAATTTTTTTTTTTTTTGAAATTAAATAACAATTTCAGATTGTCTCCTTCAAAGTAATTACCTTGGGATTCTTCCATTCCTCATAGCAGTGCTGGAACTCGGATGCTGGAATAGCTTTCAGTTGGTCGGTTACGGCTGTTTGAATATTCTCCTTTGTCCCAAAAGATGTCTTTTTAATTTTGTGAATAGAATAAAAATCACATGTACTCAAGTCAAGGTGAATAAGAAGGCTGAGGAGCCACAGGAATGTTTTTACTGGCTAAAAACTCGTTTCCATTTGCTCTTGTGAAAGATTTTTCGCAACCATTTTTGCACAAATTTTTGTCATCCCTCATTCATTGGTCAAAATTTGATGAACTATCGTGTGAGTCAAATTCAACTCTTTACCGAGCATTCGGGTTGTCAAACGACGATTTGAAGGCACAAAATCGCGGATTATGCCAATATTTTCATCGTTTCTTCTGCTGCGAGGCTTGTCTTCAATTGAATGCCTTTCTTCTGAAAATGCCTTAAACTACCTAAAAGCCTGGACTCTCTAAAAACACTGTCTCCATAGGCCTGACGCTGTTTTCCGCATGTTTCTGTTTCACTGTGTCCAAGTCTGAAGCAGAACTTGATAGCACAACGTTGTTCCAAATTAATGTTACTCATTCTTTGAACGCACTAAAAAAACCTTTCTCGCAAAATAATTCACTACGCACAGATAGCGCAACAACTGTAGCATGTTCAAACTTATAGTATTTTTTTTGGGTTCTCTCCAAAAAATTGGTAAATGTCAAAGGTACTAGACTTAAGCGCGACCTATACCTTCGTATAGGAAGTGAGACTCCAAATTCAGCTAGGTAAAATTAATAAGAGTTTAATGGTGCTCCTCCAATGATAAAAACTTGAGTTTAATGGTTCTCCTCCAGTGAACAAGTTGAGTTTAATGGCTCTCCTCCAGTGAAAATTGAGTTTTTTTAAAATGGTGCTCCTCCAATGACCGACTTATTTGATTAAAATTAATAGGCTATAAATGATCAGCAAAACGATTACACGTGGCTGATTAAAGCAACCACCAATACAGTACAACAGTACAGCTATTCGTGGAAGCCAATCAGACAGTGTGAGTGAGACGTAAACCACTTGAAGGCCGAGCAACAAGGACGGCCTAATTGACTTTAAGCGATAATGACAATGACGCGCGCACGTGTTCCCCAACCCACAACCCAGTCTGCAAACTTATAATAGACGCATATCAGATTTTGGCGTGTAGCGTCTCCAATGTTGTCAACTGGAACACTAGCAAATAAGTCTCATTACTTAATTTACACACCTCGTATGATAAGAATGCTGCTAAAATATGTAATTGTTCAAAGGATCATGCTGATATGTTTTAAGAAATTTTTTTTAATTTCTATATAATTTTTATTAAAGTTTTAAAACTCGTTGTTAATAAAAATAATAATTATTTTTTGTGGCGCTTACTTGATTCCCCATTGTGGCCCTCTTATTTGGCTACTAATATAAGCATTTTAAGTATTTCTGTGTCACAAAGAAAAGTTATGTTCGAAAAGAACTAAGAATAATTCTTTTGAACTGGCAACACTTTTTTAAGCATAAAATTTTTTGGATTTTTCTAAAATAGCAAAATACAAATACTACCACACTTTGATGTGTCAAAAAAGCTCAAAGGAAAATGCAAAATAACGTAAATAATAAAGGATACATGACTACTACTAAATATCACACGCACACACACACATAAATACTCAAAAAGTTAAAAAAAATATTTAGGAGGAAAGAAAAACCAGAATGTATGAGAGTATTCATCATAGATGTGTACTAAACTTTGTAAATATGTATGCGTGTACAATCACACATGCAGATGTGTAGTTGTTGAACAATGTGAAACAAAAAAGAAATGGAAATTGTTTTTATCACA
The DNA here is from genome assembly GCA_949628195.1 of Phasia obesa. NCBI lineage: Eukaryota > Metazoa > Arthropoda > Insecta > Diptera > Tachinidae > Phasia > Phasia obesa. The sequence goes on from OX451215.1 coordinate 72,159,387, forward strand.
GTAAAACCAGAAATATAAATCCCTGAGAGGTCATGAAAATATAGGAAGAGAGCACAAGAGTTATAGAAGAGAGAGATATTATGATGTTATTTAGAATGGAGTACTAAACATGCACACACACATCAGGGTTGGTAAACGAAATTTTCCAATTATACAAACAGGCTTCTTTAGTACTTTTCAGACTAAAATTTAACTGAACTCATTTTGTTATTAAATTTAACTTTTTTATATAAATGTTTTGTTTTTCTTTTGGTGAAAGGTAACAACTTGGCAATCAATTTGGCATCAATTTGTAGTTGCACATGTTGCATTTTTGTTATTTTAAGTACATTTTTGGCGAAACAAATTTTTGAAGCGATTTAAAATATTTGTGTATTTGTATTACTTTAAAAGTATCACAGTTTTATATCCATGGCGTCTGTTGATGCTACCAGTAACATCGTGACGTGTTATGGTCCTAAGCTTATTAACAAACGCTGGTTGCAAATTTTCAACCAAATTCAAATAAATGTTACTTTTTCGTTTGGATTAAATTTTTATAAAATTTGTTTGCTGCAACAAAATTTTTGCTGCAATATGCTTTTGTAGTCTAGAGTTACACGTGCAATAAAATAAAACTGAAAATACTTTTGTACTCAACTGTCAAATTCTATGTCCATCGCTATATGTTCAATTGTGGACGGCATGAGCATTTATTTGCACGTAAATGTTTAAATAAGTAGTTTAACACTTATTTTCAATAAATAATGTTGAACATAGACTGAAAAATTTGATATTCATTTCTTTCACATTTCATTTAGAAAATAGGTTAGAAAATTTTACTTAGAGCGGGTTTTTAGCATGAAGATTTAGTCATCTTTAATCTTCGTTTTTAGTTTTTAAGATAAAACTGTGTGTTCTTTTGATCAACTTGTGACATTTACCTAGCGTTTACATTTGACAGTACTGTCATTAAAATCAAAGAATTCGTATTAGTTGTCAAAAATGCTGACAATTGTCTCCGTGGTATAGGCGTCTAGATAATAGTGAATACAATTCATTCAAATTTTTTGAGTTTTCCTTTGAAAATAATTTGAGTTATTGTCGGCTTTCGTCGAATTACTGTTTAATTTTGATTTTTCCCTTTTTAATTTTTTCTGTACACAAAAACTGAATTATTGTCAGCATACGTCAAATCATTGTTCTATTTACTGTCTTCATTATATTCAAAACAGTAGTTAAGACAATTGAGAAAGTATGCATGTATTAGTGAAAATGTGTATGTATTGCTATTGTGTATGTACAGCAATGTCTAATGTAAACTTACTTTTACAAAAAAAAAAAAAAAAAAAAATTTTACCATTTTTTGTTGTTTAGTATGGCAATACTGCAAGGCTCAAACTACCACTTAAAAACATCAACTTCAATTATTATTGGGTAAAATGAAGTATAGGATTAGCTATTTGAAAAAGAAAGTTGAGTTTAAACTCGAACCTTTTTAATTGTAACCAGTTGAACTGTGAAATAAAGAATAATAATAACAATAGAAATAATAATAATATACGTCTTGACTACCAGTAAACCTAAAATTAATTTTTTTAAGTCTACAAAAGTAGTTCCTATAATACTAACTATAAAAAAACTATATCGGCAATGTGCACGAGTACAGTAAAGGTACCCATACATTTACAATATTATTGTGCAATAACTGATAATATTTAATAAAATTGCCTATGTGTATATTATATTACTAGGTTGCACAATATATTGAACAAAATCAAAAGTCTTTTGATTTATATTGCGCAAAAAGGAATATTTTGAAATGAGTTGACAACATTAAATAACTTTAACTTTTATTAATCAAAAATAATTTTACAATTTGATTAAATAAAACTATGTATGTATATATCGTTTTGTTTACTTTTACATACACACATATGCAAATGCCAAGAAAAATTGCGCAATATTTTGCTTTAAAATATTGATTCACTTATTGAGTAGTGTAGTGAGCAAAATGACAATAATTAAAGCAATAATGTTGAGTAATTTATTGTGTAGATTATGGGTACCGTTAGACAACTCATCAAAGAATTTTTGAGTTTATAAAAAATCGTACTTAAGGGCATTTCACACTATAATACAAGTATTAATACTTCTGAGGAAAATGTAACACTGACATGATGAATTATTATTGTTTATTTTCATACAAAGATTAGATCATCATTCAAAAGTATTAATACTTGTATTATAGTGTGAAACGCCCTTTAGACGTTAAGTAAAGATAATAATAACGTTAAATAAAGATAATAATAATAATAATAAAAATATATTTCTTGACTACCTGCAAAACTAAACTTACATTTTTTGATAAAATAATTGAAACAGTTTTAAAACTATACAAATTTCATTTCATTTTCCAGCGAATTGTACCGAAGAAAGTACAATTGTATCGACGTTGTCACCCCTGACACACAGTGTTTAAATTGTGTGCACTCGCTCAGGCAAACAAAGAAAAATTCCCCAATTTTCAATAGAAGAGTACTGTTTGTTGTACAAGAATAACAACGAAAAGAAGAAAGATTATTTTTGGGGGGCTACATTTTGTGAATACAGGAAAATTTTTTGTGTTTCATTTAACAGCGAGAAGAACGTTTTGCCAGATTCTGAGCACAAACGATTCACAATTAGTCGAACCACCACGGAAAGCAGTAGGTGTGCTCTGCATACGTTTGACAGGCCACAAAACTCTAAAAAAAAAATTATATATACTTAAATACATATATACATATATTAAAAATTATATAGAAAAGAAAAAAAAAAAGAAGTAACAACTTTTAACTTAAGTTGTAGTTTAAAGCGAAACATACATAATTTATTTATTTATTTATTCATTATTTTAAGTCTGTATATATAAAGTGTAAAAAGTATTTACCTACAAAAGAAAATTGTGAAGTGAAAATTTCTAAATATGAAAACGAGAAAAAAGTAATATAATTTTTTTTCTATATAATAAATGTATGTTCGTGAGTGTGTGTCTGCCAATATGTGTGTGTGTGAGTGTATAGAAATAAGTCAGAGGAAAACTTTTCTTCTGCACAAAGTTTTTTCTATGTACATACATATGTATATCTATATGAAAAAAATAATAAAAGAAGAAAATATATAGTGGAATTGAAAAGAAAAGTTATAAAGAAATGAAGCCAAAAGTAAAAGATTTACATAAAAATTTCAGGTTTTAAAAATATGTTTAAAAACAATTAAAATTTTCCATTCAGCCTAATACTGTGTTTAAGTGATAAACTTAAAAAAAAAGCCTTAAAATAAAGATAAAAGTTATATATACTAGAAAAAAATTTATATCCTGAAAAATATTGTGCAAAATTGTACTTAACAATATGATTTTGTTGGCACAATATAAAGTTGTTAATGATTTTATAAACCAAAAATCTAAAAAAAAAATATTTTTTGACAATATTTAAACTTAAAAAAGAGGTGTAATAAAAAAATTTTATTAGCAGTGGCAAAAATGAAAAAAATTCTCTATCTATTGCGATTTATTTGAGCAGAGATATTTATTGTACATTGTCAAAGCAAATTTTTCTCTTTTATTTATTCCCTCAATTCTTATATTTATCATTAATCAAGGGAAGCATTAATTTTCCCAAGGGGTATTAATTTTCCCATGTAATTTTTTGGGGGGTTTTTTTTTTGTGTTGCGAGTGAAAATTGGCCAACAAAAGAGTGTAAAGGCTAAAGAGATAAAATAGGGAAAATTGGGAGAATGTAAACATTTTGACAGATGATTTGTCTTTGACATTAAAATAGAAAATTTGCGATTAAGTTAAGGATAATTCGTTTGGATTTTTTTTCAATTTAATTTTTATCAAAATAAACAATAAATTAAAAATAAAATAAAAATTTCATGAATTTCAAACTGTAATAATAATAATATTAATGGCGAACGAGTTAACTAAAAGTGTTAAAATCATATTTCATCATCAAATTATAAAATATTTAAAGTAACATAGTTTATATTGTAATATAAAAATTGTTTATATTTTAATAAAAACTATTTCAAGTAAAATAGTTTATGTTTTAATGTTCTGTAAATATCCAAAAAGCAAATATTTCCTTGACAGTACATTTAACAAAGCATATGGCAGAGAAGAGAGAATGTTTTGCTATTATTTTTTGTTTTTTAAATGAAGTTTGGCAGTAGTGGATACAAAAGTTCATTTATAAATAAATCGCCAAACTGTATGTCGCACTTACACACAAAGGGTTTCATACCGCCACAAAAAAAAAAAAAAAAAAAATTAAATTTTTTTTTAAAAAGCTTAAGTATTTCTTGACGATTTAAAAATGTTCTAAAGCTTTTCACGATTTTTTACTTTGTACTAATTTTATCTGGCAACTGTGAATGTAAATTTATGTTATTTAAAGCATATTATTAAAAGTAACACATATGTACATACATATGTATATCTATAAATAAATCAGTCAAGTGCGAGTCAGACCCACATCATCGTATGTTCAATAAACAACTTTAAAAGTAAATGATTTTGTTTTTTTCAACGTCATTTGTTGGGCCCTTCAATTTTTAATTTTATATTGGTGTTACTTGCTGGTAAAAAATAAAAAATGCACATATAGATCACAATGACGTCTTCTATCACTTTTAATCAATTTTATACGCATACCCTGTCTAAATTTTAAGTTTGCAAGAACAGGCAAAATTTGTCAAAAATCCGATTTCTAGGGAACTTTTATTTTTTTTATTTTATTTAATTTTTGACACTTGTTGTAATAGTATACATTGTCAAATATATTCTGAGTGAATTTTTCAAGTGTCTATCTATTAGTGCTGGCAAAGTATTGAGTAGTGGGTACCGAGTACTCGATACGCGATCCTTTTTTTTTGGGTACTCAATACACAAATGTAGTTAATCGATACTTTTACGGTAGTATTTTTAGAAATAAATTGATAAAAATATTTGACAACTACGACGATAAATTTCCTCTGCTAGTATGTAAATGGAAGTATTGAGTACTATTGAGTATCCAATTGAAAAGTATTGAGTTGTATCGAGTAATTGAAAGCAGTAGAAATTGCCAGCACTACTGTCTATTAGGCTTAAAAAATAAGCTCATTTACCTCAAATCCCGTCACTATTGAAACACCCTATAATTATTAGTTTTATTATAATTTTAAAGACTCCTTATAAATTTAAATTGTATATTACGGTAAAAAACGCCATATGCGTGGTAATCACGTCGCTATCGGATAACTCTTTAATTTTAATTTTTGTACTTGTTAATATAGCGAACAGAGTTCTAAATACTCTGTGTATATTTCAAGCATTATAGCAGCCATAGTAATACAATTTACGGCTATGACACACGGACAGAAATTCCAGAGAATACAATAGCTTACGTATAAGTATTGAACCCTAATATAACTCTTTTTGTATGGGGGCACCCTTTCCTTTTTAACTTTATTGTTTGTTACCGTAACGACCATAGTAATACAGCTTTTGGCCGTGTGAGAGACGTACATGGCTTGTGATATTCCGATTACCGAAATAATTTAGAACAACTGAGTCCGGAGTTTTTATTTGGAAATATCGAGATTTGAATCAGGTAAAATGTGTTATTATACCTTTCAGACCAGGTTCATAGGGTATAAAATAGCTGATAACCGGTGTGAGTTGTCAGAAAACTAATTCTTTGTCATGTTTATGTACATATGTAATCCGGTATATGCCCACCTCGGCTGGCTCGGAGGAACTTCAATGGTTTCCTAGTACATATTCGATCACTTTTTGTAGCGTCAATCGTCTATGGATTATCGGCGTAACCCAAAATAGTCCAACGTTGGTTGTTAAATCGCATGGTCTTGAAGCCAATTTATAGGAACAATACGCGAAATTATTCGTTTCCCACCGCTGCTTTCAATTAATCAATTGTGGCACGCTCTGTGTAGTATGCTGCCTCGCCTTGTTATTACCACAGCTCCTCCATATAAAGACTTTCTTTTGCGATACAAAATAAAATTTAGCGATCATGGCCCTGTAGCGATTACACAGAGCCAAAAATGCCTAATGGAATCGAAAAGATTTTCTCTATGAAATGTTTTAAGGCTAAGGGGTATTCAAGCAGAAATAAGAGAAGTTTTTTCAAAGCGATTCCTTAGTATTTTCATGTAGTAAATCTTTTTAATTTTATCAAGAATCAATAAGAAAACTTGTTATTCACAATTTTTTACTCATTGTTGACACCAAAAAAACAAAAATCCATAGAGAAAAACTTTTTGATTCTATTAGGATTTCTTCTGAATTGTATTAAAAAGGGATTTCTTATTAATTTCATTAGGTTTGATTTTTTCGAAGAGGTTTTCCTGATTGATTTCATTAGGTTTCTATATGATCATGTGTAAATCATATTTTAATTTTCTTAATAAGGATATCTTCTTGATTATAAAAGGTGATCCAATTCGAAGTTCCCTACTTTTTTAAAGGAAAAAAAAAAAAAAACACAGAAAATTCAAATTTAATGGACAATGCAAGGCATATTAATCAGGTAGCCTCACTACTGAGGGGAAATATTAAGGCGAAAATAATCAATTTTTTTTATATGGATTTTGACAGTTAACTTACAATTTTTCCCCTTAACTGGAAGTTGAACTATCAAATTCCATATAAAAAAAATTTATAAATTTTCGCCTTAATATTTCCCCTTCCTAGTGAGGTTACCTGATGAATGTGCCCTGGGAGAATGTTTATTATCATTTGAAAGAACCTTCTTTGGCATTTATTTTTTGAAGATTATGTCTATAAAATGTTGGCCGTTCTAACGTCGCAGATGGTCCATCCGTTGAGTCCAATTTTCGATGACTCGTTCGAGAATTTCGACTGGTAACTGGCGAATGTCATGCGTGATGTTTTCCTCCAAGTCCTGAATCGAAGCGGATTTGTCCGCATAAACTTTAGACTTTACATATCACCACAGGAAAAAGTCTAACGGTGTCATATCACACGATCTTGGTGGCCAATCGACGGCCCAAAACATGAAATTGTGAGCTCACCGAAATGTTCTCTCAATAAATCCATTGATTGATGCGATGTGTGGGAAGTGGCGCCGTCTTGCTGAAACCAAATGTCGCCGAGATCACGAGCTTCAATTTCAGGCATAAATTAGTCGGTTATCATGGCACGATAATGGTCGCCATTGACGGTAACGTTCGCACCGGCATCATTTTTCTTCAGGTTGCTCTTCGTCCCAAATGAGGAAATTTTGTTTGTTTACATACCTATTGAGCCAGAAATGGCCCTCATCGCTAAGTCTTTCCATTATGAAATGCCAAACAATACTAAACAAAAATAACATGACAAAATACACGACTCCCACGTGATCTGTAAAAAAGGCTATTGAAAAAAGTACCTCGAAATGGATCATCCATTATTATCTTTCTTGTTACTTCGTTTATATAAATCAACATAGAAACTGTTTGTTAAAACATAAAATATAAATTATACATTTGGTGTAGTGGTTAAGTGCGTGCCTACAAAACAATGCACCCAGGTTCGATGCCTGGCAGAGGACGAAAAATTGTTGACCATGGTTTTCGGGTTTTAAAAATTAAGTGGCTTCAACGCCCTCTAGAGAATCCATCATCAAGCCAGCCCCCCTGACCTTCCACCCCCTGAAAAATTAGAGGACAATATGTAGGGAAAATAAAATGTCAGGCAGCCGCCACCACAAAAAGAAAAGGTAGAAAGAAATAAAGACTGATTAGCAAAAAAATGCAAAGGAGATGCCAAAAAGGCTTTATAATAAATAATATACATACAAATATAAATAACATTTTAAAAAGCAGAAGTTTTACTAGATCAGCACATACATTTGGAGTCAAAACCTGTTTCAAATGTGCAAAAAATAAATTACATTTTTCGGTATCATTTCTTGCGCAGTCTCCACAAGAAGTTATTAAGGGAGGCTTAGGTATGACTGGTCTTTTAAGGTTTCTACATGCACGACACAATGAATAATCAGGTTTTGCAGTTGCGTCGAGGTCTTTAAAGTAATTTTTCAAAGATGCTGCTCTTCGAAATTCTTGTAGGTGTCTTAGTCGTTTCATGCAACCTTTCGAATTTTTATTTTTTCAGCCAAGAGCCGATTGACATCTATAGAATAAATATTATTGTATCAAGCTAGTTGTCGAGTTACTGTTGCATGTTGGGCAGCTGATTTAAGGTTTTGATCAAACTCAATTAGACTCTGATCCACGTGTTCTGGTGTTCTTTGCGGTATGTTTTTCGAACAATGAGTACTGAGATACTTTCTTTATTTCAACCAATTAATGCTTGTCCTAGTTCTTGGTAACACGATATTTTGCTGGTTCCATATATAGACAATAGTGGATGACTGATCTGAGGATAATTCAAGTAACGCTTCAACTTTGATCATTTCTCTCGGAATATCCTTAAGCACGCTAAAATCAAGTACATCCGTTATTTTTTGTCAATCAGTAGGCCAATAGGTGGGTTGTCCACTCGACATCACATTCAGACGCATTTTTGAAATTGTGTCAAATAAAACACGACCTTTTGAAGTAATTAATCTTGATCCTCAAAACGTATGTATGTTTAGCGTTGTAGTGGTCTGATGCTATGAAACAGGGACCTAGTGATTTGTAGAAGTCGCTATATGGACTCTCTGATATTTGAAATCTAGGAGGTGAATATATCGAAGAATCTAAGAATTTTGGAAAATACATCGGTAGCTAGTAAATCACTAAAACTATATTACTAATATTTAACACAGGCATTTTCTTCAGAAGGGATGTGGATAAATCACCAAAATTGGGTAATTAAAATGTTAATATTTCTTTTGTGAAAAAATTAAGTAGCAAATCTTTAGTGGTTCACAAGCTACTGAACTATTTCCAAAATAAAAAGAGTTTTAAATATTTATCTCCTATAGTTAGGCATTTAAGTTCAAGGTTTTATTTTAAAAAACTTTACATTATTATTTGTAAATGTAAAAATAAAATAAACGTAAAAATATGATCATAGTTATGCCCTTACAGTCAAACCTAAACAAGCGCGTAGATAAAACAAAAACGGTTTTGGATATCAATGAAATTCTTTATTCCATTGGCAATTGGCGATTTATATGGTCACAGAATTTTTACGACATGCCAAATTTTTGTGTAAAAGACCACGAATGGTGTCATCTAAACATAATATGTAATGCGTCTGACATTGGGAGAAAATACGGATGAAAATTTGAAAGTCGTATGACTCTTTCTTCTCTCTCTATTTTTAAAAATTAAAAAAAAACATCGTACTTCATCAGATTAAGGATGAATTTCCATGTTATGATAAATGATCCAAAAATAGCTAGCTATAGTTCAAAAACCGCTCAGCTGTCATCACTGAAATATTTGTAAATAGTGGAAAAACTTAAAACAGCTGTTTTCATTTTACTAGATTTTACTTTTATTTTAAGACCAGGATTCACTATCCTATACAATCGTACGATTTAATCACAAAAAAAATCTGACATAATTCTGTCGTACTTAAAAAATCGTTTCGAAATGGAGTTGTAGATGCCACACTATCATACAAAACAATATTTTGCAACTCTGATCACATGCAAAAATACTATTTTATGATTTTTTTCAAAAGATTATCAAATCGTACAGACTGTCAAAAAGTCTGTCACACACATACACTTTTAATCCACACTATCATACTTTTTGAGCACACATGTAATTTTTGACAAATCGTACGACTGAGTATGATAGTAAATCATGGCCTTTAGTGCGTTTTCACTATTAATGTACAGTAATGACTAATATAGACGGGGGCTTACGTACGTAAAGTCAAACCGTCTAAACCGCCCTTTAGTAATTGGTAAATCAAATTCTGGCAGAACGTTCGGTAGAGAAGTTGGATGCAAACAAATTGTTTTTTTTTTCTATAAGAGTGCAATTTTAGAAGAAAATAGCAACAATTAATTGCTCACAAGAATTGCAATCAGATGATTATTTTTTTTTTTGAGGAAAATTGAAACACTCAACTAGAAAGAATAAATCAGTCAAGTGCGAGTTAGACTCAAACACGTAGGGTTTTGTACTATGTTTAGTACAACTTTAAAAAACATGTTGTTAATTTTGTCATGTCTTATGGGGCACCCTTTAATTTTTAATTATTTTAAAAACTAGAGCATAGGTCTAAATAAACTGTGTTAATATCAAGTGTCTGTCTATAACGTTTAGAAGTCCAAATTACTCCCGACACCCTTTATTTTTAATAAATTTATTTTCGTTACTTGTTGTTACAGTAGATATTGTAAAATGTAATCTGTATAAATTTTAAGTGTTATTGACACTTAAAATTCACTGTTCAAATACAAGGTCATATATGAAAAATCGTGTCATTATCGAAAAACCCTATAATTTTTGGTCTTATTATTTGTTCTTGGCATAGATGTCAAATTTATACATAATCTGCGTATATTTAAAGTTTCTACCCGTTCTGGTTCAAAAATTAGGCTACATACATACGTAAATATTTGTCACTTTTTCAAACCGTTCAATTTTTATTTTTTAATATTTTTTGCTATAGCTGACATAAATTTCCACTCTCTGTATAAATTCGCGTTTTAAACATTAAAGTGATATTCGCGAAAATGTCATCACTATCGGAACACCCTTTGAATTTTAGTAATTGTTATTATATCGGCCATGCTATTACACTTTAACATCAAGAGCCTACCTTTTGCGGTACAAAAAATAATAATAATAATACGTGAAAAACATATCACTGTCGGAACACCCTTTAATTTTTACTATTTATTATAGTGACCATAGTAATACACCTCCTGTAAAAATTTCAAGAGTCTACCTATTATAGTTCAAAACTAAGGCCATATACATGGAAATCACGTCACTATCGGAACACCCTTTAATTTTCAGGCTAACATTTTTATACGTGTTTATATAGCGAACTAAGTTCTAACTACTGTTTGTAAATTTTAAATGGTTGCCTCCTACAGTTAAAGAAATAAATACATATACGTAAATAACACGTCTCTATCGGAGCACCCTATAAGTTTTAGTATTTGTTATATATATTCTGTGACAATTTTAAAAGTCTACCTATTACAGTTCCAGAGTTAAAAGGCGCATACAGACGAACGGACGGATAGATATTGTAGTGAAAACAATAGGGTTACCTTTTTATTCTTTGGGTACGGAACCCTAAAAATTGAAAGCAAGTTCCATTCGATTTTTATAATTATGAGCTAATAGCAGCGTTGCCACAAAGAAAAATATTTTTCTACCAAAGTTATCCCTAAAATCTACCAAAACCTAAAAAAACTACCAAAAACACACGGTACGATCTGTCATAGCATGTGTGCTAAAAAAGTCTGATAGTGTGGATTAGAAATGTATTTGTGTGACAGACTTTCTGACAGATCTGTACAACTTGATAATCTATTGAAAAAAATCATAAATTTTTTTTTTATATCTTTTTGCGTCAGAGTTGCAAAATCTTTTTTGTATGATAGTGTGGCACCTACAACGCTATTTTGAAACGTTTTTTTTTTTGTAGGACAGGACAGAATTCTGTCAGATTTTTTTGTGGTTTAATCGTACGATTGTGTAGAAAAGTGATTCCTGGCCTATACTACGGTTTCTTTCATTTGTAAGTAAATAAAGAGCACATTTACAAATAGGATTTCCAATTGTTTTAGTAAATCCTATAGAAATTTGTAAGCCCTTTTATTGAAAAATAATTTTAACACTTAAAATGGATAAAAAATTTTTTCTACCAAAAAAGGCAGAAAAACTGGAACAAATCAACCAAACTACCAAATTGTTCATAAATAAAAAAAATCTACGAATTTTGGTCCGATAAGACCAAAGTGGCAGCCCTGGCTAATAGTAAAAAATCTAAGCATATTGAAAATTTAAGGGCAAAAATTAAACGTGTAACCCCAAAGTTGGATAACGTGATTTTCCTGTAAACAAGTATTTTTAAAGAGTTGAATAAGTTTTTTATATTATTTTCTTTCGAAACTATAAGAAGAAGTGTATAGACACATAATTTTACGAGTCACTGTAAAGACAAATATTCCGTTTTTATACCCTTCACCGCAGGTGGAAAGGGTATATATAAGTTTGTCATTCCGTGTGTAATTTCTACAATATTCATTTCCGACCCCATAAAGTATATATATTCTGGATCCTTATACATAGAGAAGTTGATTAAGCGATGTCCGTCTGTCCGTCTGTCCGAGTTAGTGTGGTAATGTCATTTGCCAAGGCACCAGAAGAGATACAAAAAATTTAAGCACACCAATCTGTCAGGCATAGTTTCGAAAATTTTGGTATTGCAATTCAGCAACATCGGATCATTCCTTTGGAGATTACGGGCCAAAAACCACGCCCACCTATATTTAATATAATTTTTAATTTTTTTCGGCTTTAATGATTCTGTTTTGCCTTTTTTTGTCAAATAAATATTAGACTGCGACAGGTAGATCGCAAGGAGTGCATACAGATCTCGGGGGATCAATAACCCCCTGCGAGGGTCGATTTTTGTTTGTTTTTAGATTGGTAGGGTTTTTCTGCTTTGATTTGTATTAGAGACCTTAATAGAAAGCAATAGCATAGAGGTAGCCAATGGACCCACAGGGTACCCACTGACAAATAGGAGCAGTTAAAAGGACCCCCCATGTGTCAATATGATGATATTTGTTTTTTTGTAAGGATTTCTTTTTGCTTTAGTTTGACCATTCTAACTCAATATAGATTGGAGAAAGGTCCAAAATTTAACAAAAAAATTTCAATCAAATTTTTAAAAAAATTTTTTTTTAAAAATTTAAAAAAAAAATTTTTTAATTTCTTTTCAAAAATATTTACAAAAAAATTTACAAAGCATTTTCAAAAAGATATTTTACAGAAAAATATTCGAAAAAATTTTTTTTTAAAAATTTTCCAAAAAATTTTCGAATAAAATATTACAAAAAATTTTTAAAAAAATATTTTTACAAAAAATTTTTACACACAATTTTCGAAAAATTAAAACAAAAATTTCAATATATCTTTGAAAATGAAAATCATGACTGTAACATAACATATATTTAATATTAAGAATATACATATGTATGTATGTGTAGAGTATAGAGTAACATATTTTTTTAAATGCGTTTGATTTTTAAACAGATGATATCTGTGTTTTAAAACCTAGGTGCATTAAACACATAGACATCATCAGAATACCGACTACAAACTGTCAAAAATGAAACGTTGTGGCTGTCGTCAACATAGGCTAATTTCTATTTTATTCAACAAAAGATAATGTCACAAAATTGCAAATTAAAAATTCATATGCAAAAAACAGTTTTGGAGGAAATATTTATAATTTTTTGAAAAAGTTTTTTAATTTTATAAAAGCAAAATAAGTATTTCTACAACAATGTCAGAGCTTACTATGTAGCTGTCGGCTTCAATATCATTAAGTAGCTGACAACACGGCGACAATTGTAGCAAACGGAATTTGTTTTCATTTGTCTTCTATTTCTTTAACTCATGAATAATGATTTTTTCTCATACGACTTTATTTAAGTAAAGAGTCAACAATATGGATAATGCTGTACATGTCTGTATAAATAAAATCACCGTGGGGAAGGGTATAGAAGATTCGGCACGGCCGAATGTAGCACTTTTACTTGTTCAATTAAAATTTTGATAATTAACTACATGTAATCCATTTATTAATCTGTTATTTGTGATTCAGTATTTTTTTAATTAAGTTAATTTTGCAAATAGTTTTTTTATTTGTGTTATAATTTACAAATAAATTATTAGTTTCTATTAATTTATTTGTTTAGCATACAAATAGGATTTAAAAAATGTTGAGCAGAAAGAAACTAACACTTGTATGAGTTAAAGAAATAAAAAAAAAGTTAAATGAAGTAAAGCCAACATATTGCTTTTTTCTACTGCGCTTGCTCAATTTTTTAAATTTTTTGCGAGAGTTCACCAAAAAATGAGAAACTTTAAAAGAGAAACAAGTTAAAAATAACTTATATAAAAACAAAAGTATAATTATATATTAATTATTAAATAAGAATTTATAAAAAAAGAATAAAATAAATACAAATCCAATTGTTTGCTGTTGTTCAAATTTAGATGTCTCAACAGTTTAATGCTATTTGCAATAAAAAAGTTCATGTTAATTAAGTTGATTATGATTTCATTTGAGAAATTTCTCAGTTAAGTTACAGAACAGCGACACTGGTGTGCTTCGTAAAGTACACTGTTGTAAGGAAAATTTTGGTATTTTTACCAATCTTTTACTTAAAGATTGTCACTAGTGTAGTTAATAAAATGTTAACAAAAGGGACCTTATCTTGCCATGGTAAAATTTGCAGTGAGGAACAAAACACAACTCAATGTTTTCTGTTGCACTAAACGATATCTTGAGATTAACTAAAAAATAGACAAACGCTTGGAAGAAAAGTATGGCTAAACTTTAACTCGAAAACGCATGCTATTCTCACGACAAAACTGTTTCAGTTTATATGCACGGTACGACGCACAGTGCTTTGTTTCCATATAACTATGGGGGTTTTCACACTAGACTAATTGTGCTGGCATAAAATCGCAGTTTGTTGGCTTTTTCGGTGAAGAGAGTGGCACCATTTTTCAACCAGCTTCAACCCTGCACAAGCAGAACAAAACTAACACATGCACACTTAAGTAACGTGAAATAAACAAAGAAAATGCTAACACACACAAAGCTGTGTATACGTGCACAATTTTATGCCAGCATAATTAGTCTAGTGTAAATACAAAAGAACAAAAGTTGTGCGGATTAAAAATTAGTCGAGTGTGAAAACCCCTCTATGGGACAAAAATAGCAAATCTTTTTATATTTGCTATGTTATTCAACAAAAAATGTGAAATTATAGGTTTGTTATCTCCATCATAAACGCTCTTGGAAAAAAAAACTCTTGATCCTGTCAAATGTCCTTTATAGAAAAAATGCAATAAATCTTACAAAAATAATGCGTATTTCATGAAACTATGAATATGGATACCTATTAGTTCCTATTAGGTCACATTATTGTTTTTGTCTCACGGTCACGCATAATCATGGTGAGAAAAAATTTACTTAAGCCAGACTACGCGCAATTAATTTTAGAAAAAAAAAATTCTTTCAAGGCACATCACCCCTACTTGAAACGGTATCTTCATCATTAACGACACTTTCTGTTTGTATATATGTATTAATAAATGTCTTCACAATCTATATTATTTTCAATTTTAATATTTCCTCTTAAAAACATAATGGATCTGTGAATATTAACAAATAAGTCGTTAAATCCTAATGCGTGTCTTTTCGCGACGTTTTCGGGTATGCGACAACTGTACTTTTCTCACATTTTGGTGATTTGCTTTAAGCACTTCTTCCGACAATTATTATTTGAATTTCAGAAAGGTGTTCTAAATCATGTATATATATATATATATATATATATATATATATATATATATATATATATAAATCATATTGGCAAAAAAAAGATATTACATCAATTCCGTGGATTACAATTTTATGTTTGTTAGATTTACTACACCACAGACACCAAATGTCGTTGAGATCACGAGCTTCAATTTCAGGCATCAAATAGTCGATTATCATGGCACGATAACGGTCGCCATTGACGGTTACGTTCTTACCGGCATCATTTTTAAAGAAATATGGACCGATAATTCTACCGGCCCACAAACCACACCAAATCGTTGTTTTTCTGAATGAAGTGGCAGCTGTGGAATCTCTTCAGGATGCTCTTCGTTCCAAATGTGGCAATTTTGCTTGTTTACATACCCATTAAGCCAGAAATGGATCTCATCGCTAAACAAAATTTGCCTGGAAAACGTCGGATCTTCTTGGAACTTTTCATGAGACCATAGAGCGAATCGATTCAGGCGTAAGTCATTCCATTAAGAAATACCAAATAATACTAAACAAAAATAACATGACAGCATGATACGACTTACACGTGATCTGTCAAAAAAAGGCTATTGAAAAAATTACCTCGAAATGGTAATAAATAATATGAAAATCCCTAAAAAAATTTAAAACTAAACTGAAGAAAAGAACAAAGCCAAAACAAAATAGCCAACGGCTTCGCTCAGAGAGGTATTTTGCCAATCTAACCGGACATTAGGCTAAAAATTAATTTTGAGAAATGTAAAAATTAAAGTACGCTGCTCGACAGACTATAAAATTCTGCATCGTATAGTGAATTTTGAAAGCCTTTTTTCTTTGAGATTTGACGTTTTGGGACACTGTTAAATTAGGAAAGTTGAATAAATCGCATACGTTTTTATTGACTTACGATTTTGAGAGGTTTGCAATATATTTTTTTTTTGTGGATAAACGAATAAAGATTTTGTATTGATTTTTTTTTCTGTGAAAGGCTACATATATTAGCAGCTACTTATATTAATATTTAGAAAAATTGAATTTTCGAAGTTCCGAACTTCGAAAAAATTTTCATAACTTTTTTTGATCATGCTGTTAGCTAAAGCAGAAAAAAACCAGAATACCATATTTTTCTATTTTGTTTAATATTCCATCGAACTTAAAAGTTATTTCAATTTTAATTTAAATATTATGACTTTTTACGTGCAAAAAGAAGTCACTTTAATAAAGTATTTGGAAAAACTTCTAATAATTTATTATTACTAATAATCGGCCCTATACCCGTTGGCGTTTTAATTTTAATAGTCGTTTCTATGTCGTTGTCGTTTTTATCGTCGTTTCGTTCCTAAATTCGTATTCTTGAAATATATTGAAACGAAAAAGAAACGTTATCTCGTAAACAAAAAGAAATATTAATAAAGTGTGGTAGCACTGCAATTTTTTGTGTTGTTATTTATGACGTTTTTGTAAATTTCTAAAAAGTTTGTTATTTCTTTGTATGTAAGTACTGAGTACTGAATTTTATTTTTCAAGTTCAAGTGCTGATAACATAATGGATATAAACAAAGGCCCCCAACCAAAAAAAAAAAAATGGGTAAAATGAAAATTCATTAGTTTGCTAAATATTTAGCAAAGTGACACAAACCTACCTTATTGAAAGCTGGTATGCTACTGCTATATTAAAATTTGTACATGTTTTGTTCTCTTTGTGAGATTCTCGTTGAGATTGTGTGTGCTCACAGACCCTTAGGGGTTTGCGTGGGGGTTCTTGGCACAGGACGTTAACATTTTTGCCATCCCAGATTCTAAGTACGAAACTCGATTAGTAGCGATCTAACTTCTTCGTGGTCGGCGAATACCACTAAATTTCCTTTTGGGTTAATTTGTTTTTCAAATTTTAATAGGTTTGATACCGCTTCCTCCAATGGGGACAATCGCACCTGATTATAAAAGCCTTTCCCTGTTGCTCTGGATTGAGAGCTTCCTTTTTATCTTGATATATTTTAATAAAATAAACGTTATAATGGATATTTTGTCCTAATTTAGTTTTACTTACTTTATGCCAACCTTCTCCATCAAGAACTGGAGGCCCAAACGGATTTAATTTCTCTGCAGTTTCGATTCAAAAATCCCAAAATTTTAGGGTTTTATGCCCTTTCGAAAACCCTTAGCATAGGCGGAATGTTTTTTCATTAAAAAAACTAAAATTTTGAACTTAATGTACTTTTTTTTTATTCAAATATTTTTTCTTGTAGTCTTTTGAATTTCGTTGCCTACAATTATGACGACAGAGAACGAATGTTTTATTGTGGTTTCTATCTTGGTTTCAAAATAGAGAATACCGATATATTTAAGACGAGTGTCGTTACGCCAACGGTAATGCCAAATTGTCGTTTTTAAACTACAACGCCAACGGGAATAGGGCCAAATGTTAGCTACCAGCAAACCCAAATTTCGATCTTCTGCTTCCAACATTTAAACTTCTGCAACTGTTTTTAAGAAAGAGTCAAAACTAAATTTTATTTTAATTAAATAAATAATATAAAAACCTGTATTTTGCGCCCTCTGGTGCCGTCAATAAAAGCTAAAACTTAAAAATCCTTTTACATGGGTTCGAATTATGGTGTTAGCTGTCGAAAATTATAACTTTCGTTACAATACAACACATAGTTATTTTTTGTATTTTTGTCTATGGAACAAAGCACTGTGCGACGCCCACTTTTCTCATACAATCTTTTTTGACTAGACTAAGTGTATTAACACAATAGTAATTTTTACTTTGTATAGGAGGTACGACTCCAATCTATATTTTTCTAGATTAGGCACATTAGTATGAGGATTATTTGTGTAGTTCTCTAGGTACTTAATAATAATTTTTTACTTTGTATAGGAGGCGCCACGATCACTGTTCCAAACCAGTCTGTATTTTGCTAGACTATGCACATAATTATGAAGGTTATTTGTGCAAAGTTTTAAGACTCTACCTATTGTAGTCTTTAAGTACCGGATATAACTATTTCACTTTGTATGGAAGGTACCGCACCTACTGCCCCAAGCCAGAATGTATTTTGTCAGACTATGCACAGTAGTATGAAGATTACTTCTGCAAAGTTTCAACACTCTAACTATTGTAGTTCTCTAGGTACACGGTGATAATTTTTCACTTTGTATGGAAGGTACCACACCTACTGCCCCAATCCAGAATGTATTTTATCAGACTATGCACAGTAGTACGATGGTTACTTGTTCAAACAACACTCTACTAATTGCAGATCTCCAGGTAGACGATAATAATTAAACCTTATTTTAATAGTAATTTTTTTAAGTTCTTTTTAATAGGTAATTTTATGAAAGGTCCTTTTCTAAATGCACTTTTTCAAAAGACAAGAAGCCCGAAATTTCTCTAATTATGTAAATCGCTTTTTATAATTTTTTATTTTTAACTTTTTGCCTCTGCAACTTGTACCCATTAAATAGCCAACTAATTATGTTTTTTTAACAGAATTAATTTGAAACAAAAATAAATGCAGAAAAATAAAAAAATGTTTAAGAACAAAAATAAATACAAATTGTGTGTAACTTAAACCTCGAAGAAGAAAGTTAAAAAAAAAGAAAGAAACGAAAATATTGTAAAATAACGAACGTAATCAAGTTAAGAAAGAAAATCTAAAGCAAATGAAATTCTTCCAGAGCATTAATGTCTGGATAAAGTTTAAGATAAAAATATTAAAATGAAAAAATGCCGTCATTGATGACATGTTCGTTAATTTATCAATTATTTATGACACCAGAATTTCGACGACATCTAAGGCCATTGCATAGCAAGAAAGATAAAGTTAAAGGAGAAAATAGAGAAGAGTATTGTATAAATATTAACAATATTTATGAGCTTAAACAACAACTACAACAAGAAAAATTACAAAAAGATTGTCTTCAAAAAATCTTGAATAAACCACAACATAAACGTCGTCGTTGGGTTTTATCCTGTAATTTAATTACTGTTTTAAAGCAAATTAAATTAACTAATCCCACCTTTGATATACAACAACAACAGCAGCAACAACAGCAACTTAAATATTGTCAAAAAAATCAACAGACACATCAGTTTCTGCAACAACAACAACAACAGAAATATTTGTTAAAAATATAGTAAAATTGTTCCTTGTTACAAGAATAACGAAACCAAAAAATATATACATACATATAACACGACAAATTAAATAATAACAACAACAACAAAAATCATTTTCTATAGCAATAGTTGATTTCACTCTAGCTCTCTCTCTCTCTCTCTGTCTCTCTATCACTCTAACGTATTGACAAGCAACAAAAACAAAAGGCAAGAAAAATTATTTAATATTCCAGGATTTGAAAAGTAAAAAAAAAAAACCAAAAACGGCCGATATAAATAAAAATCAACCACCCCAGCAACATCAAAAACAACCGAATCTAAAACAACAGCGGCAAAAACATCAAGATTGGAAACTGCAACAGCAACAGCAACCTACTCTTTCCGTTTGTACTATTGGATCGTTGTCTCAAAATTTTAAACAAATATTTTTAGATTTGTTAATAACGTTTGTTATCGTCCTCTCAACAACACAATTTCACAATTATCCACAACAACAACAGTTGTCGTTAAATTCACAGCAACGTCTTTATAATTGTCATTATAATCTTTTACGTATTGACAGCAACGATCCAATAAACGGATTTTTAATGGACCAGTTGGTACTCAAAATGGCGGATGGCGGTCACACATTCGTAAAGAAGAATTTCCATAAGCCAACGTACTGTCATCATTGCTCCGATATATTGTGGTTCGGTTTAATTGGACAAGGTTATATATGTGAAGGTAAGTTTTGTTACTTTTTAGCATATTTATATAATAACCCACCAACCCAAATGTTTCGATTTTTTCTAAAGTCAGACTTGTCGTGACGAATTCGTTAAGACATTTCGGTTATTTGTCTGTACAAATAAAAATATATGAAACTTGGATTTATATGTAAGAAAATAAAAATCAAAATTGTATTACATAAATAAAAAAGAATAGTAAATATGAAAAATGGAATAAATACATGCAAGTTGGAGAATTGAAATCGAATTGATTACGGTAAAGTATTGTCTTGAATACCAAATTTTTAACTAATCACTATATTCACGGGGGGAAACAAATCATTGGGATTTTGTACCTACATGTCGTTACGATTTCGTACCTACATATCGTTACGATTTCGTACCTACATATCGTTACAAGTTCGTTACTACATATCGTTGTGATTTCGTTCCTACATATCGTTGCGAAGTCGTGTCAACTCTTTAATATAAAAATCGTTACGATTTCGGTAATATTTCGGTTCCGAAATCGGAACATTTTGTCGTACAGTCGTTACGAATTCTTTACGAAATCGGAACATTTGGTTTGGTTGGTCGATAAATATATATAATATTATAAATACATATGTACTATGTATATAAATCCCTAAAAAAAATGTAAAACTAAACTGAAGCAAAGAACAAAGTTAAAACAAAATAACTAACGGCGGCGCATAGATGGGTGGGTATTTTGCCATCTAGCCGTACATTAGACCAAAAATTAATTTTGAGAAATGTAAAAATTAAAGTACGCTGCTCGACAGACTATAAAATTCTGCATCGTATAGAGAATTTTCAAAGATTTTCTATGAGAGTTGTCGTTTTGGGACACTGTTAAAATCAGGAAAGTTGAGTAAATCGCATACGTTTTTATTGACTTTATACGATTTTGGGAGGCTTGCAATATATTTTTGTGGATAAACCAATGAAGATTTTATATTGATTTTCTCTCTATGAAAGGATATATTAGCAGCTACTTATATTAATTTTTAGAAAAAATTTATTTCAATTTTTATTATAAATAATTTCCTTCCAAACTAAAAAAAGGATTTTTTTTGTTTACTTTTTTATCAAATAAAAAAAAAAGGAATAATACTTTTAAGAGTGAGGGCCATTGCGATCCTAAACATGTTTTATATCACTATAAAATTTACGATCTCTACTTTTAGACTGTAGAAAAAAACGTTGCGCGTTTTTGCGCCATTTTTTTTGCGATTTTTTCCAAATTTCACCGTTTTTCTGTTTTTGCTCATCTTGCATAATTAGCTACGAGTAAGAAACCTTTTTGTCGGTCATAAAATGTTTTTGGTTTCTAAGTTCTTTTAAATAAATTAATTATTATTATTTTTAATAAAATTTATTGTTGCTAGTGTGAATTATTTTTTTATCTATACATATAATAAAACGGTGATTTTCAGCCTGTCTGTCTGTTTGTGTTTGCATCACGTAAAAACTACTAAGTGAATTAAAATAAAATTTTATAGAGAGGTACCTCAGTACCGTGTTTCAAATATAGGATATTTTTTCCCGTAAAAATATCTCATTACCAAGAAAGGGGGAGAACAAGTAGTGAAAGTACGCAATTTTACCTATTCAATGGTACTGCAAATTTGGCAGCAACTTTTATTTTTGTCAGCGGGTGCTTTAGAACACTATCTACAATACTCTAAAATTATTTTGGAATTTTATACAAATTTTAGATTGTTATATAAAGCCTATGTATTTTGAGTAATTACCCAGGGATGGGTACCCTTATATAAAGTAATTACATAAAAAAATTATTTTGGAATCTTATACAAATTTTAGATTGTTATATAAAGCCTATGTATTTTGAGTAATTATCCAGGGATGGGTACCTTTATATAAAGTAATTACATAAACCTTAACTGAATAAAAGTAAGAGTCTTAAAGTGGATTGCTTACACAGTAAAATAATGACGCTGACGAAGTGGTGGGCACAGCTAGTTATGAATAAATTAATTATTCTCAGATTAATTAAATACTATAAAGCAATAAATAACAAAAATTACTTTTATTAATATTCTTCTCTTCAACATAAAAGCTTAAAAATGAATATTTTTTGGAAATTAGCAAAAAAAAAATTTTTTTTTTATTCTCATGGACGTTTTGGGGAGTAGGATTCGAGGGATGCCTCCCCCTGCCCTTAAAAACTTAAGTATTTTATTTTTATGGGATTAAGGCGTATGTAATCCATTTATTTTAATAATAAGATTTTTTTTTGTGCAAATAATATTTTATTTTACCGCTCACAAAAGGGAGAGGGGCGAAAAGTGGCATTTTAAAATCTTAAGGGTCCAAGTTTAGGTTTTTCAACATTTTCTGAGTATAAAAAATGCATTTGCTAAACAAAAGTATGGGGAAAACTTAAAACTGAATTTAGGATTAGTTCTTTTAGTGGAAATTTTTTCTCCTTGGTCCGATTTTTCTTATTTTATAGCTTTAACAGCCTCCACAAGAGATTTAGTTTTTGCTAAGTTTCATTAATCTAGGGACACTGAGTAAATTTTTAGAGCCAATATAAGCTAAAAAAAGTTTATAAAAAGAAATCAAAATTTTGGAACATATCTCTCCTGTTTTAGGAATTCAGTTGTTAATATATAAAATATTAACATTTAACCAGTTGTTTGGAAGTGGTTATAAAAAAATTTGCAAGATGTCTTTGGCAGAATTTGTGTTAATATAAAGTCTATATCTTAGCTTTCAAAAAATCCCTTTATCGTGAACTTTCCAGTTTTAAAGACAAAGTAAATTTAAATAATGCAGCGCACTGTGGTACAGAATCAAAATATTTAAGAAATAATTGAGTCATTTGTAAAGGGCTACACCGATTAGTCCAAACTTTATTATGAGCATAGCAGAAGAGTATTTGAGCTTAAGTTTTGACGCTGGGTATTATTCAACTGCCCAGGGTGGAGCTATATGTTCTTCATTTTGCTAAAAAGAATATGATCTACTACAATACACTTTTGCAGTTCAAATGAAAAAATACGCGAGTTTAGTTTCCAATTGTTGCTGCATTCACATTTTTATGCCTTTATATTATTTTCAAATTTAAAAAAGTACTCGACTCACAAAAATTCGAATGATTAGGTAATTTCTGCTAATAATTTCAAATTCATTAATATTTTTTGACTGTAAATGAAATCTTTTGTATAATAAGAAATTGCCTTTAAGGCCAGGATTCACTATCATACACAATCGTACGATTCAATTACAAAAAAAAAAAAAAAAAATCTGACAGAATTCTATCCTACTCAAAAAATCGTTTCAAAATGGCGATGTAGATGCCATACCATCATACAAAGTAAGATAATGCAACTCTGATCGCATTGAAAAAAATACCAGGGTTTGAATTGCTTGTTTAAAAATAGCAACAGCAGTAAAATCTTTGCTTTGCTTACATCTTTTTCAGCAAATAAAAAAACTGAATTCCCCAGCATTTATATAACATTTTGTTATAAGCGAAGCAAAAGCAAAACAAAAAAAAAAAATGAGCAACTCATTTGCTTAAGCTTACTATGTGTCTCTTGTGCAGCAAAGCAATCAGCAAAGCAGTTTTGTTTGAAAACGTTTGCTGTTGCTTAAGCAATAAGTAAATGTGTGTTTCTTCTTTTGCTGTTGCTGTAAAACAATATTGCAGTTCTTCAAAATTAAGTTTTTTTTTTTAATTTACACGTGGCGCCATAATTTTAATCTCTCACTGTTAAAGAATTTTCTTAAACTTAAGACTGAAGCAGCGAATAACAGCAAATAACAGGAAAAAACAGCAATCGTAGTCAGCCACTACTTCACAGTAAAGAGTTAAGCACAAGCAAAAATAAAAATGAAGAACAACTTATTGCTTAAGCAACAGCAAATGTTTTTAAAGTAATTGCTTTGCTGCAGAAAGTGACACATAGCAAGCTTAAGCAAATGAGTTGCTCGTCTTTTATTTGCTTTTCCTTTTTGCTTTTGCTGCACACTTTTTCTAAGCAACAGTTAAGCAATTACATATGCATTGCAAATTGTCAAGCATTTTTAATCACTGAAAATACTATTTTATGAATTTTTTCAACAGATTATTAAATCGTACAGGTCTGTCACACACATACACTTTTAATCCTTACTATCATACTTTTTGAGCACACATGCAATTTTTGATAAATCGTACGACTGAGTATGATAGTGAATCATGGCCTTTAATGAAATTGCTGTGTTCGCATCACGTAAAATTAAATGGATTTTTTTTTCCTCAAAAATATCTTATTTCCAAGAGAAAGTGGATTAAAAGCAATAACAGTACGACGGTTTTTTTTACCGATTTAAAGGTACTGCATACTTTAAGGCATCTTTTGTTATTGAAAGCGGTATATTTTAAACAAGGCTCCGCAACACATGGCGCTGTTTTAAATAATGACAAAATATGAATTGAAAGAGGGATATTTTAAAAACGGTTGCGAAATAGATGGCGCTATTTTAAAATAATGACAAAATATGAATTACCTACCGCCAAATAATCCAATAAAATAAAACTTGTATTTGATTTGTATTTTTACTTTGTGGAATTACATATATTGTTATTAATATATTTTAAACACCTTTTACAGAGCATCTTAAATATTTTTAGAGTTTTAGAATTTTATATAAATTTTAGAATTTTATCCAGGGATGGGTACCTTTATTAAAGTAAATACATAAGAGCCTGAAAATTTGGTGTGGATTACTTTAAAAGCAAAATTGAACAAAATATTGTCAGGATGCACACAACGTGTGTGGGCACAGCTAGTCTATATATATAAAAATAAAAATAACTCCAGAACCACTCAACCGATTTTCAAACGAGTACATGCGTTGGAAAGGTCTACTTTTACTGACGGTTTATAAAAAAACGTCGGTATAAGGCTCTGCCGCTGACGAAGTGGCGGGTACAGCTAGTAAAATATAAAGTTGAAATAATAAAGTTTTTTCTCGTTTAATTCAGTTTTTGATAGGAAATTTTAAAGTTGCCACATTCAAGTGGGTGACAGTGTGTTTTTAAATTGTTTTAAATTAAAAGAATGTTTTTGTCATTCGTTTGTTATTATTTTAAAAATTTTTACTTAGTAATTAAATTGTATTAATTATTTGTATAGTGTATTTGTTTATTTACGTACAAATTGTACAAAATGTCAAATGTTAAACTAGAGAAAAAAAAAACACTTACTATTCAAGTAATGAATAAAATTAAAATCATAAATAAAAATGAAAGAGTTTTAAATAAAAATTTCTGTTAAACAACAACAGCATTTGTAATTTGAGATTAAATATAAAAAAATCTAAATGCTTAAATAATCTAAGGATTGGGTAGTTATATTATCTATACATACATATGTCTGTCTGTCCGTCTGCTTTTGATTTGTGTTCGCCTCACGTAAAAACTACTGGATGGATTTAAACAAGGTACCTTAGCATCCTGATAGAATACTTTTTCCAAGATAAAGTGGCTTTTTAAACGGGTAACTCAAAACCCGGGTTTTCCCCGTAGAATAAGTTTTAAGTTCTTTATTTTAAAAATTTTAAACCGGGTTTAGTTTATTTTTTTTATTAATTTAGGAATCGAGTACTTTGAACCCGTTTTTATTTTTTGAAGCTGCAAACACTTAATAGGAAGACATAGAAGATTTTAAAATTTTTTTTTAGTTTTCTTAAATTACAAATACAACAACCGAGTTTTTATACGAATAACTCAAAACCCGGGTTTTTTTACTATTTTCTTAACTTTTCTTATTGGATACGATACTTTGTTTTTCCTAATTTGAATTGAAAAATTTTAAACCGGGTTTATTTTATTCTTATTTAAATTGAGGAGTCAAGTACTTTAAACACGGTTTTATAAGCTTTTCTTATAAAATACGTTCTATAATCTTTATTTTTCTTAATTTAAATTGAACAAATTTTTAACCGGGTATAGTTTATTTTTTTTTAATTAAGGAATCGAGTACTTTGAACCCGGTTTTATTTCTTAAAGTTAAAAACACTTAAAGTACAAAAACCGGGTTTTTAAACGGGTAACTCAAAACTCGGGTTTAATTATTTTTATCTAAATTTTGTAAGTTTGCATCATAGCTTAAGTTTTAAGATCTTTATTTTTATTACTTTTAGTTTTAAAAAAATTTTAACCGGGCTTAGTTTATTTTTCTTTTTTAATTTAGGAATCGAGTACTTTGAACCCAGTTTTATTTTTTTAAGCTGAAAACACTTATTAGAAAGACTTAGAAGAATTAAAAATTTTTTATTTTTCTTTAAAAAGCAAATACAAAAACCGGGTTTGTATTAAAACCCGCATTTAATTATGGTATTATTAATATTTTAATTCTTTTTGATGACTGTGAATGCTTCAAAAACCTGTGTAGTCGGCAAATGTCGGATGTGTAGACGCGGTTGCAAGTTGGCATCTCCGAAGTATACAATAAGTATAAAATACTACCTTGTAAAAGTCCGGCTTCCATTGGCTTAAACTTAATAAGTTCCTTTTTTTATTATGAACAGCTTTCAAAAGTTTTCGGGACAATACTAGCTTTAACATTATAGGTTAGGCCTTCATATCATACCCTACCTTAACCTTCATACCATAGCATACCATCAATTGTACTATGCGTTTTTTGAATCCAGATATATGGCTTGGAATACATCCTTTCCTATGAAAATAAATTTCTAAAATATTTAAATCAATTTCACATTTCATCATTCTTTTATTTAAAATTATAATTAAAATATTTCGGAAATAATTGCTGCCAAAATTCATAGCTCTTATAGTAGCAAATAAAACTTTAAACAAACTACACCTCATTTCTTTAACTAAAGTGAGAGATAAAAAAACCGTTGCAGTTTTTCTGCTCGCCACTGTATGTAATATATTGAAAGAAATCGTCATTATGTAGGGGCAACATATGTTTAGGATTTCCTGATCATTTAAGACGTCACAAACAATTTGGTTGCAGATAACGAAAGGCATATTCACAAAATACTCTCTCTCTCTCTTTTGTCTCTCTTTCTTTTTCTTTTTGCAAACTTAAGCAAAAATTTTAACTTTTTTATGGATATGAATTATACAAATATTAAATACATTAAAACATATTTAAACAAAACTTTGTGCAGTAAATTGTCGGTGAGAGTGTAAGTGCGTTTATAAGGTCATTTAAAAATTAGCGAGAAATAAAATTTTAAAATAAAAAAATTGTATGAGTTTTTCTTTTTAATATTTGTGATGTTTGGCGGTCAATAATGACGCACTTAATACCGAGTGCAAAAAGACAAATAACATAAAGAGTGTTTGTGTGTTTTTTTAATAAGAATTAATTTTTATTTTTAAATATTAACAAGAATTAAGATTGTATCGTCGCTTAAGTCCGATCATATGATATATTCTCTTGAAGCAGTTAATAATCCAGTGTTACCATTTGGATTGGTTTTCATAAAAACTATTTTAATCTAGAGACCGATTTTTATCCTTTTGTGTTGGGGGATTTTTATCCTTTTAATGTAGGCGGAATATCGAAGCAGACCACTTCCTCACTGGCTCCAAACGATCTACAATTCTCAACAGTTTTAAGTCATGAAATACCCTGGCGAACGATTAACAGGCTCTACTGGTGTCTGGGAAAGATAATAAGAAAAAACTGGAGCAACTTTGTTGTGGCTACTATTTTGCCTTCCTTTTTAGCTTGTTGTTGTTTTCTTCAATGATTTAATATTGTCGACTGCTATTTGTCAACCACCTTTCTAATAAATACTTTCAGTTTAATCGATTGTTGCTGACGACTGCTTCTTTTTGAGTTGCTTTCTCATCATTGGGTCCGGATAATCTCTAGTTCTCAGGCTGACATTCCTTACAATATTCTCCCAGGAGCAGTATTGTCTTTTTGACTTCTATCACCTTGCCGCCAATTCTTCTGGGGTATATGGGGCACTATTCCTGAAACTGGAGCTTAAATTAATTCTTCCTCTAATGGGGCGTCTTCTTTCTTTATTTAGGTCTTATTCCCTTAGAAATATTTGTTATTCGTCTTGTTTGTTTGTTTTTTCAGCCTACAGTAGACAAGAAAGAAACTGGATTCTGACTTCGCATACTAGCGACTATACCTTTTTTATTTGTTCTCCTTCGACTAAGTTTTTTCACGGTGAATTAGGGGTGTTTTTTTTCGCCCGAATAGTTTAGTAAGCGCCCCTACTATTAGGGCGCTCCCTCTAATATAAAGTATAAAGTACTTTGGATAGTATTTCATTGTGATTAATTTTGCAAATAAAACTGATTTTCAGCTGTTGAATTATATAGGAAGAAGACTAGCTGTGCCCACCACTTTGACAGAGTCCTTGCAATATTTTGCTTTGAAAACAATCCACTCCAAAGACCCTTACTTTTTAGTGCTTCAGTTGTGGTTTATATATTTACTTTATATAAAGGTTCTCATCCCTACTAAAAGAAGTAAATACATAAACCATAACTGAAGCACTAACCGATATGCATAGTTTAAGCATATCGGTTAGTGCTTCAGTTATGTATTTATGTATTTACTAAATAAAGGGTCTCATCCTTACTAAAATAACTGCATACTTTCACTGCTTTTTCTTCACTTTCTCTTAGAAGTAAGATATTTTCGCGTAAAAAGGTATCCTATATTCGAATCAGGATAGTAAGGTACTACCTCACAAAATTGTGTTAAATTCCATTCAGTAGTTTTCACGTGATGGGAACATAAATAAAAAGAGATAGACAGACAACAGGAAATGAGTTACTATTTAATTATATGTATAGATTTTCTTAATTGTGCGGAATTTTAGGAGTTTATTTAATGAATTATGAACAACCTTTCATCTGTTACTCATGTACCAAATTAAAATAAATTCTCTGTAATTATGGGATTCTTCTTTAAAGCACCAACCATGTCTGACAGACTGTCCGAAGAAAAGACAGTCACCGTAATATCGAGTTGGAAGTTACTGTTTAATTTGTCATTTGCCATTTTCCAGAACAATTAAGGAGTTCAATTTTAAGTAAAGTTACTTGGAAACTTTTTTCTGTAAGTCGAAAATAGTATTTTATTGCCTCAGATCACAGATTTTAAAGCAAAACCAATAAATATTTTTCCCATTTAGTCAAAGTCTACCTTAGAAAATTTTTGACTATTAATAGCGTTGTTGGTGATCCTTAAGAACTTGGAATATTTTCAAAAAACCTCCTGACACACTGTGTAATTTTTTAAGTCATGGCAAAATAACCATATACGGACACCACTACGTCATAAAAGACCAAAAAAAAGACCCCTGTCTCCCAGTTTGCCCAAAGTCCTCCAGGTTTTTTTTTATGGGCCCTCAAAGATGTGGGGCCTCGATGTCATTTTTGCAAAAAAATTATCATTTCCTCAAGCTCATATTTTGCAAACCGTTTGAAACTTTGATATACTCTCTGAGGCAAGGTTGTAGCTCTTGTCATGAAGAACAAAAATTGTTAACATATAAAATCAAAATTCAAGGCCTACCTAAGCGCTACCTAAACGGTGTTAAGAATCATTCCTAGGAAGTTCATATGTTCTAGAAAGTTGTTTATTGAGATCTTAGGTTCATTTTTGTAGTTGATTGTTTCCTTGAATTTTGAACGGTTTGCTACCTATGGACCTGAACAGGGGAAAAAAGGTAAAAAAATTGAATTTTTTAAAGTTTTTTTTGATTTTGACCTTGAAGATTAAGTTTTTTTGATTTTATATGTTAACAATTTTTGTTCTTTATGACAAGAGCTACAACGGTTTGCAAAATATGAGCTTGAGTAACTGAGCATTTTATTGCAAAAATGACATCGAGGCCCCACATCTTCGAGGGCCCATAAAAAAAACCTGGAGGACTTTGGGCAAAACTGGGAGACAGGGGTCTTTTTTGGTCTTTTAGCACGTAGTGGTGTCCGTATATGGTTATTTTTTCCGTGTTGCACTGTGTAATACATAGATAGTCAACTGAAACGTCAAAAACCTAACCCTCTTGTCAAAAAACCTAAGTCTAAGAATGTATTGATAGGCAAAATTGTATAAGTGTTGGTTAAAAAAAAAAAAAATTCCACACAGCACCTAAACTGTACATAGTTGTATAAAATATTTTGTAAAAACAGAATATTTTTTTACATTCAATTTTAGATGTTAAAATTAAATAATTCTTTTGCTTTTAAAAAAAATATGAATTTTGTTTTTTTCTAATATATTTATGTGCGAAAAACGTTAGATTGAATGCTAATTTTAAATATTTATTATATTGATTTGAAAATTTGCATCCCCTAACAGACCAAAAAATACAAATAAATTACACCAAACAAATGTCAACAAAATTTATGTATTTTGTATTAAAAAATTTAAAATACAATAAATTGTTAAATAATTTTTTGTGAAAAAATTCAAAATTGTTTAAATATTTGGAAAGTGCAATGAAATATCGCTTAATAGTGTCTAAATGTGAATAAAAATTTCACTCCCATAAGTGTGTTGAATTCACACCGTACCCGTATATGTGAAGACATTTGTAGCCGCGTTTTTGACATTTGGAGAGTTGGCCATCTATATGTTATCTATGGTACAAACGTCTTAACAGTGTGTCACAGTTGAAAAAACTTAAATAAAAATAACCTTATAATGCGATTTTATATATTAATTACATATGTAAAGTGTAATGTAAATAACAAAAAAAAAACAAAATATTTTTTCATTATTTTTAAGCTATTTCTGTGCGTTGCTTAAAAGTTTGCCATATATTACATAGTAGTTAAATGTGCTTTAGTATTAAATAATATTGTCTGCAGCTTAGAAGTGTGAAAATGCGAGATTACAATAAAATGAAATAAAATATTGTGCAGCGTGGCGTATGAGTGTTTTTAATTTATTATATAATTTGCACTTTATGCCTGAAAGAAAAGTATGTATAAAGAAACTAATTGAATCTATGGATTTACAATTTTCTTTATTTTTCTACTTTGTTTTTTTCTTTTCGTGAATAAACAGCCGTTTGGCAAATAAATATTAAAAGTCTATTGATAGTAAATATTAGGTAAAAGAAAATTAAGGTAAAAGAAAAATAAGAAAAAAATTAGGTAAAAGAAAAATAAGAAATTAAACTAACAAAAATAAATCATAACTTAAGTAAAAATTATAAACTAAAATATAAATATTAGCTGTTTATTTTGAAAGTTACTTTCCAAAAATAAACATCGATTGAATTTAATGTAACTTCTTCATTTTTACATAAATTTGCAATCAAATGTTAAGCGAAGATCATGAATTTGGTGTAATAGAAATGGCTTTGGGAAAAGCAAAATATATATATATATATATATATATATATATATATATATATATATATATATATATACTCCAATTCTTAAATATATCGATTTAAAACGAAAGTGACTTATGCCACTGTCAAAATAAACGGCTCATATGTATATGTAGGGTGTTTTTCATAGAGGTACAGAACTTTAAGTTGGCATTACTTTTCAAGATGGCGACCGATTTAACAGCTGTCAAGTGATTTATTCTCAATTTGGTTTGGCAATTCATCATAGACTCACGCCTGAACAACGCTTGTAAATGGGTCCAAAACGAGATTACCGTTGTTCCCGATTTTCATAAGCGAATTTTGTAGCGATGAAGCGCACTTCTGGTTGAATGGCTACGTCAACAAACAAAACTGCCGCATTTGGAGTGAAGGTAATCCTCAAGTGTATGTCGAATTACAGTTAAATCCAGAAAAACTGACTGTTTGGTGCGCTTTATGGGCTGGTGGAATCATTTGTCCGTACTTTTTCAAAAACGATGGTGGCAAGAACGTAACAGTCAATGGTGATCGGTAAAGAGCCATGCTTACAAACTTTTTCATTCCTGAATTGAATAACCATGATGTCCAGGAGATGTGGTTTCAACAAGACGGCGCAACATGTCACACAGC
The DNA here is from genome assembly GCA_949628195.1 of Phasia obesa. Taxonomy (NCBI): domain Eukaryota; kingdom Metazoa; phylum Arthropoda; class Insecta; order Diptera; family Tachinidae; genus Phasia; species Phasia obesa. Next base: position 72,191,714 of record OX451215.1, read on the forward strand.
TCGTGCCATAATAGATTTGGTTTGGTGACCGCCTTATTTTACGTTTTGGACTTGTGAATTGGCCTCCAAGATCTTGTGATTTAACACCGCTAGACTACTTTCTGTGGGGCTATATAAAGTCATTGATAAGCCACAAACGCTTGACCATTTGAAAGACAACATTCGCCGTGTTATTGCCGATATACGGCCACAAATGTTGGAAAAAGTCATCGAAAATTGGACGTCCAGATTGGACTACATCCGCACCAGCCGTGGCGGTCATATGCCAGAAATCATATTGAAAATGTAATGCCACAAGATTATCTTTCGGATCTATAAAAAACACCCTTTACTTAATTAAGTACAGCGAGTGCTAGAAAAAACAATATAATGCACGGTTGCTGTTATCATTTGTGGGTCATCTATGTGATGTACGGCCAATAGAAGCAATATTCTTCCTTCTTAGTCACACATAAGCATTAAATCAAAGGAATTTAACGCAATGAATCAAAACAATAATAACCAACAGTGAATTTATATTTTGTTACTTTATTTCTACTGTTAGGTTTTTTCCAACTCTAGTTGTTCTGTTTTAAACAAAAAAAAAAAAAAATAACAACAACACAGTATTTTTTTGTAGGATGTGTGAGAACGACGAGAAGTTGGGAACCTATAGTGTAACCTACATACATTATGTGTCACTAAACGGTATTACAAGACAGCAGACTTAGATGACTAGGTGAAAGATTTCTCGATGGGCTATACGACATCGCGTAGTGCACTCGAAGATGTTGTAAATTTCATCAAGAACATCGGGAGGCTAAGTGATATGTAGCAGGACGCATATAAGTCTTTCTTTTTCTTTTTTGTTTGGTTTTAGTTAGCTGATGGTTTTATACTAGATTTAGTGTTAACTAAAAACGAATGTTGGAAGAAAACAAATAAATAAAAAGTAGCTGTCATTTCTAACCGAAGGTTGGCTGAAGCAACAACAAAAATAAGGTGGTAAATATTAAAGTAAAAATATTATTAATAAAAAGAGGGAAGCTTTAGGTAGTTGTAGACTTCGTTCTCCAACTGATCAACGGACGATAGATTGATAGATTGAATGCAATTTTTCTCAGATTCCTTTATCTGAGTTTGGTTGGCTAAATAGATGATGTTTACAACTTAACACTACACAAAGTTGATAGATACAAAGAATGCTGATGACGGACGTAGCTGTCTAGAAAATGTGCATTTCGCTCTGCTGGTGTCTAAAAATTTAATTTTTCCAATTTTAGTTTAATACTAATCACCCACCTTATTTATAATTTTAATTATTCTTTCTGAGAGAGAATAAAACGAACTTAAGCTTGACTACAAATTTCATTGTATGTAAAAAACATATTATTTAAAGAACAAAGCTCCTATGAATTAATCTAACGTTCAACTCAATGTGCGGTGCAGAAAAATACAAAATTTCATGACAAAATTTTGTGAAATGAATGAAAACATCGTATAAAGAACTACTTACTGATCACAATTCAAAAACGTTTATAGTTTGTGGAGCTGCTCGAAGTCGACAATTTTTTTGAGAGCAAAAAAAGGGTGATCTTGAAAAAACGAATGCACTTTAGAATTAAAGTGTCAGAAACATAGAATTAAAGTGTCAGAAACATAGCAAGTAAAATAGAGCATATCTAAAAATGGTCAAAAATGGTGTCCCCATATTTTCTGAGCATATTTGCTACATAATACTTTAAATAATTTTACTAAGTTTGGCCGCCGTAAGTTGCCGCTGCAATTTACATCTGCCAAAAAAGAAGCAGTACCACCTAATCTAAAGGTTACTGAAGTATCGGTAGAGGTAAAACTGCAAGACTTAATGGATAATACAGCCAAACGCCTTATTTAAAGTTTGCCTGAATAGGAAGCAGTATCACTTACAGATAGGCTTACATTGATAAATAAGTGGGGATGTGATGGATCATTCGGTCAAAGTCCTTACAAACAAAGGACTTATATCGACAAATGACACAACTATTACAGATACAAATATGTTTATGGCTTCAGTAGTTCCTTTATTTTTTCAATATGCAAAGGAGTCTTCAGAAATAATCAAATCTACAGAGAGCGATATAAAAAAAGCAAATTTCGGAACTAAAGCCTTCTTGTTATTGAAATAAAGAAGGGAAAAAGTTTTTCGATTGATTATGAATTTTTTCTTACAATGATGGATGGAAAAGTCTTAAATGTAATAACAGATACCTCGTCAACTTTAAAGTGTGCAATTTGCAAAAATTTTCAGAAAGAATTTCAAAATTTTTATGACCCAAGAGATGAGCAAAATTATGAATATGGAATTTCTCCATTACATTCCAGAAATAGATGCATGGAGTTTATTTTAAAAGTTTATTTTAAGCATATAAAATTCCGCGTGAAGATGAATGTTTTGATATGAACGCAACACAAAAAGAAAAACTATCTGCTCGAAAAAAAAGTTATACAAAATGAATTTCTTGAGAAGCTTAGGCTGAAAGTAGACTGTCCAAAGCAGAGGTATGGAAATTTTTTTCAAAATGTTTTATTACAGTTAGTATTGGACAGGCTGGAAATAATTGAAAACGTATCCAAAGAATCCATTTAAAATTTTTCAGCTTTTTAAATTAACCAAAAAATTATTTTGCCAGTTGTTGAACTGACAGAAGTAAACCCATAGTTATGTACCGCCTATGCAGTAGTTATTTATAGATTAGAATAAGTATAATGAATAATCAAATGTATAGACACTGCACAACTTTTCATTATGAATGCGGCTGTAAATGTATATAAAAATGTGTGTTTGCGATACAACTAAAAAACTTATATTTAAAAAAACATGTTAACATTTAACTGGAAAAATTATCCTATTTTAACCGCAATTTTTGGAGCACCCTGTACCTCTAGCAGTATTTTGTAAACATTATTTTGAAGCCTAAAGTGTCCTCTGTTAATATCTTTTTAAATCTTTCAAATATCTTAATTATTTCAAAAATTATGATTTTTGCAACGAAAAAAGTCAAAAGGCGCCACTGTGCGGCGTAAGAAATATTAATAAACCTATTGCAGAGTTTGCTCCGTATGGCGAATTTCGAACGACGCACAGCCAGACATTAGGCCAAAAATTAAATTTAACAAAACTCTGCATCGTATAGTGAATTTTCAAGGCTTTTGCTTGAGGTTTGTCCTTTTGGGACACTGTTAAAATCAGTAAAGTTGAGTAAATCGCATACGTTTTTAGTGACTTTTTACGATTTTGAGAGGTTTGCAATATAATAAATATAACTAAACGAATAAAGATTTTAAATTGATTTTTTTTTCTAAGAAAGACTATATTAACAGCTACTTTTATTAAATTTTAGAAAAATTTTATTAAAATTTTTATAATAAAAAATTTTCTTCGATATTAAAAAAAGGATTTTTTGTTCACTTAAAAAAAAAAATGTGAAGGGTAAATAGGTTTTTTGAAAGTGAGGGCTATCGCAATCCTAAAAATGTTATTAATCACTATAAATTTTGGAATCTCTACTTTAATACTGTAGTAAATCATTGCACCTTTTTCTCTTTTTGCTAATCTTGCATAGGTTAATACGAGTAAGAAACCATTTTGTAGGTCACAAAATATATTTGATTTCTAAGTTGTTTTAAATAAAATTTATTGAACTTCTCATTTAGTCTATTAGGTTTTAAGCATAAGAATCTGAGTTTTTATTCAGAAAAATTGGGAAAAATCAACTGATGAGCTAGTTGAGCACTAGCGAAATAGCTATCTGGATAGGCTTCCCCATAGTAATCAATTTCGATTATTATATTTTTTGGAAATAAATATTTTATACTCATAAAATATTTATTTAATAAATTTGCAAAGGAATCATTCGTAATTAAAAATAAATAATGTATTTATTGTTACTATTATAAATAAATTTGTATCTATACATATAATATGACTGCAAATTTCTGCTTTTCTGTCTGTTTGTGTTCGCATCACGTAAAAACTACTGGATAAATTTAAATAAAATTTTATGGAGAGGTATCTTAGTATCTTGGTTAAGATATAAGGTCTTTTTTCTGTAAAAATATTTCATTTTCAAGAGTAAATAGAGAAAAAGTAGTGAAAGTACCCAATTTTACCGATTCAATGTTACTGCAGACTTGGCAGCAACTTTGATATTTTGAAACACTATTTACAGAACTCTACAATAATTTTAGAATTTTAAATAAATTTAGAATTTTATATAAAGCTTATGTTTGTATAGTAAATACATAAAACATATCTGATGCACTATAAAGGTAAGAGTCTTAAAATTTGGTGTGTATTACTTTCTCGATATTTACATTAAGCAATTTATTGTCGCTGCAACTCTTATTTGGATGCAGAGAGGATAGAGAACAATTAAAAGAGGCGTGGTACACATATTCATATACTCTTGAAATTAGTTTTGTTTCCTAATACGTAGTTATAATTATGAAGTTTACAATTTAAACAAATGCGTCCATCAATGCAAATTGCTGTAATCAAAATTGCACGATATAAATACAAATGCAATTTTAAAGAAGAAAAGAGATAAATTTCAGCGACATAAGTTGCATAATGTAATTGGGTACCTTCGAAACTAAAGCTTCGAAAAAAGGGTCTCTCCGATAAAATCCTAACTTTAGCTATTGGCAAGTTATAATAATGGGCTTTAATTAATTAATATAATCTTAGTGTAAATTATATTCCGTAAATTAAATTATATTCCGTAAATATACTGCAATGCGTGTTGTCAAGTGAAAGCAGCTCCGTGGATTTTCCCCCGTACATGTTTATTCACTATCATGACCACTAACGCTATATAAGAGTTTTGATCGCACTTAAGTTTTCCCTGTGGACTGTGGACAACCAGTACGAACGCCAGTCTTTATCTCTTATGAGAGAAAATCGTCTTACTCCTTGCATTTCTTCTCAAATTATCGCTAACACAAATGACGATGACATAATTATCGTTCTGAACAAATTTTTTAAAATAGGGGCCATATTCATATATTGTCTCAACTTTCCTCTAACCAGGTTTGGTCACCATAAAACCAAACCTGTTCATAAACTTTTGAGAAAATCGTACGCAGATACAAGAGACTTTCGCAAATAATCAAAATTCTTTGCACATGTTTCACAAGATCTTCTGTTTTGTTGCTGGATAAATCTCGCATTCGAGTGCGTTTCTGCAGGCCTAATGTTTTATTAAGATACAAAAAGAAAGAAAGAAATTACTGTGATAAGTCCAAATGGGACAAGTGAATGCAGGGAAAATGCGTAAAAAGCGATATACTTGCTCAAAAATAGCTCGGATAAAGTATGTCGTTGTTGGACTTATTACTATTAGTATCACCACATTATATATTATATTATTATTAGTATCACCAAAGAAAAAAACCTGTGATTGTCACATGACTATTAAGTGATATGGACCGATTCAAGTGCTTCCACTTTCTATAAATGACTTGTCACTTTAATGTGCTGATGGACGAAGCGGGGGTCAATTGAAACAGTTGTAGTGCTTACAAAGTATTGAGTATCAAGTAATTGAAAAATATTTCTATTAGTTTTAAATACGCAAAACAAAAAATATGCTAAAACTATAATTATTTTTTATCCAGTAATTCAGTTTATATAAATAAAACTTTTCTGACAACTATGCTTTTCTTTAAATTGTAAGCCTTGTCAAAAATTCACTTGTATGAAAAATGTCTTTCTAATTTAGCTACAATTTCGAAAAATGTGAGTATGTTAGCAGTAGTAAACCCTAGGTTAATGGAAATAAAAAAAGGAGCTTTTACCAAAAAACATAACGAATTTATAATTTGCTTAATTTGCCTTAGCCCCCTTCTACATTAGATATAAAATGATAAACATTAACGCTAACATCATGTTTGTGTTAAAAGTAGACTGCCCATGTTAATGTTTTTTCCACATCATAACACGGTTGTTAAGACATTTGTTATAAACCCCCGTCTTCATTTGCAATCAACATGTATGTCTTAACAAAAGTCAAACTCTATATAAAAAAACAGTATTAAAAGTAATGTTTTTTTTAATATAAAGTTTGACTTTTGTTAAGACATGTTAATATCTAATGGAGACGAGGGGTAAAAGCTCTTTTATAACATGACAATCAGAATATGACATAAACACGTATTCACCACCTATAACAACATGAACAAATTAATATTGTTGCTGTGCCGGCAGTATGTTTATGTCTTGTTCAAAACGATGGCTAGTGGATAGGTTGTTAGTCCCAACTGGGACTAACAAAAAAATGCTCTCACATTATTAATACACACACACACACAAAAGGAAACAAATTGTTTAGAAACTGTAAAATAAATAATTCTTGCAAACAAAAACCGACTACAAAACAAATATATGTCCATCAATTCTAAACTAAAAATTTTAAAGAAAGTAATCTGTAAGAAAGTAAGAAATATTACTCAAATCAAATACCTTTATACTTGTTGCTCTAACAGATATAGTAATATACGTTCTGTACATTCAAATGTCTATCCATAACGGTTCAGCTGATAAAGCCATATACGACAAATTACGTCAGATATGAGGACACCCTTTATTTTTTTACACTTATTATTACTGACACAGCAATAAAAAGTAACGGACCCAAAGATATGGCCATATAGCTTAAACAATATCACCTTTTATTTTAAAGGACAGATTCTTTGTAAATTTCAAATGTCTGTCTAAAACGGTTCAAAAATTTTGGCCATATGCATCAATTTACATCAACTATTGAGACACCCTTTAAAATTTTAAATATTTATAAATTTTATTTAACGGGATATAGTTGTGGAGATTCTGTCTAATTTTCAAGTGTTTGTCTATAACGGTTAGAAAGATAGGGCTATATAAGTAAAATTTATATCAATTATGGGGACACCCTTTAGTTTCCAAATTTAAATTATACACTTGATGTTATAAAGGCCTTAGATATACAGGTTCTTTGTAAATTTCAACCGTCTCTCTGTTACGGTTCAAAAGTTTGGCAACATACATTAAATTACATCAACTATTAGGACACCCTTTAACTTCTAATTATAAATATTTAATTTCTGATTATAAATATTGGACATTCTGTCCAATTTTCAAGTGATTGTCTACAATGAACCATTGTAGACAATGGTTCATATATTTATAATGACGTCACATATAGGGATACCCTTTAATTTTTAAGTTTATTTGTTTTTTATTAATTTCTGTTATTGGCAGCTATAGTGATATGCAGTTTTTTAAAATTTTAAAAGGGTGCCCTTTACGATTCATAATACACGTAAAAAACACGTATGTTGTATGGGGACACCCTTTAATTTTCACAATTCTGAACTTCTTTTAAAATGGGACCAATCTGTAAGCATATCCTTGCTAATAAAGAAAAAAATTTTAAAATGACTGAGTTCTGCAGGCACAAACATAAAAAAGCAACATTCATTGCTAACCTCCTTCTTTTTTTTTGAAGTCGGTTAAGAAAAGATTTTTTATTTCAAATTTCAAATCAATGAATTTTTTGCTACAGAATTTGCTTTGCAAATCAAAAAACAAAAAAAAAACAAAAGTTTATTTTTTTATAAATATCAACACATAGTGTTTTAAAAATAAAATATCTTTGAACTTTTTTTGTTATAGAAGTAATGCTGCAGCCACTGCTGCCGCTACTCTGCCTTTTGTCTTCTAAAGACAAAGCACACTTGTATCAATAATCACAATAATGGTGTTGATTGCCTGTGTGCTAAAGAGTGCGTTATGTCAGTACTCACATACTCAATTTACGCACTTTGTATCCTTGACTATGCGCACGCCGCTGACGACTTGTGGCGCTGGCAGTAGCAACGTCAACAAACACCAACAAAATGTTGTTAATTTTGAGTTAAAAAAAGTGTATTTTTTTTTACTTTTATGAGATTTTCAAACAAGATAATTAATTTATTTTCAGTTTTATTATCAGTTTAAAAATGATTTAAATTTTTCTTTTACATGTATAATTTTTTATTCAGTAGTCATAAATGTGTTTTAATTATTTAAACACACACACACTCAAAATACATTTTTCACACAAAGAGTTCTTTCCTTTACTTGTGTTATATTTTTGTTTTTTTTTTCTTTAATTTATTTTTTTCATTAAAGTATCAAAACATGTTCATCATCAGATTTTAATTTATCTTTTTTTTTAATTTTTTTTATTTAAAATTTTCAATTGTTGTTTATTGTTTATTGTTTCGTGTTATTAATGTTTATATAAGGGGCAATTATAGCACACAAAAGGAAAATAAATGTGGAAAATGTGCTTTGCAAAAGCGAGGGAAGTCTCAAAGTTACCCTACTTGGCAAACAAAAAAAAAAAAAAAAAAAACAATTTTAATATAGTTTAATTGACCTTTAAAAAAAAAACAATTTGAAAATAACCTAATTATTTTTTAACTTTGCACTTATTTTGTATATTAAGAGTATTTAGGATTGCACATTATTGATGGTTAGGAAAGGTTTTACCCTGACAAATTTAAAAAATAATATTGAAAAATACTATAATGAGAATTTGCTACGCTGAACCAAAAATTTAAATAAATACCTTCAAATGGGGTGTAGAATTCAACAAAAGTAGGTTATTATACGGCTAACAAACTTTTTAGTCAAATCTACAGACGATTTTCGTAAAAAAAATATATTTTTTTTAAATTCGAAGAAATTTCTTCAATATGACGATTTTTTTTCTTTTTTAAAGGTTGTAAATATGATAAATAATTCTTGCAAAGAAAACCGACTACAAAACAAATATATGTGCATCAATTCTAAATTAAAACTCAAATACTTTTATATTAATAAAATTTTTGGGAATTTAAATATTAATTACTTAATATTATGCTAATCGCCCATAACGTTTTTTAATAAAAATTCAATTTACTTTTATACTTGTTGCTCTAACGGACATGGTAATATACGTTCTGTACATTTAAATGTCTATCCACAACGGTTCAACAGATAAAGCCATATACGACAAATTACGTCAGATATGAGGACACCCTTTATTTTTTTACACTTATTATTACTGACACGGTAATAAAAAGTAACGGTTCCAAAGTTATGGCCATATAGGTTAAACAATATCACCTAGGGGACACCCTTTAATGTACAATTTTAAATTAAACACTTATTTTAAAGGACAGATTCTTGGTAAATTTCAAAAGTCTGTCTAAAACGGTTCTAAAGTTTGGCCATATGCATCAATTTACATCAACTATTGAGACACCCTTTATAATTTTAAATATTTATAAATGTTATTATACGGGACATAGTAGTGGAGATTCTGTCTAATTTTCAAGTGTTTGTCTATAACGGTTCAAAAGATAGGTAAAATTATATCAATTATGGGAACACCCTTTAGTTTCCAAATTAAAATTATATACTTGATGTTATAAAGGACTTAGATATACCGGTTCTTTGTAAATTTCAACCGTCTCTCTGTTTCGGTTCAAAAGTTTTGCAATATACATCAAATTACATTAACTATTGGGACACCCTCTAACTTCTAATTATAACTACTTAATTTCTGATTATAAATATTGAACATTCTGCCCAATTTTCAAGTGATTGTCTACAATGGTTCAAATGGTACATATATTTAAATTGACGTCACATATGGGGACACCCTTTAATTTTTAAATTTATTTTTTTATTTAGTTCTGTTATTGGCAGCTATAGTGATATGCAGTTTTTTAAAATTTTAAAAGGGTGCTCTTTACGGTTCATAATACACGTAAAAAATACGTATGTTGTATGGGGACACCCTTTAATTTTCAAAATTCTGAACTTCTTTTTAAATGGGACCAATCTGTAAACATAAAGAACAAATTTTTAAAATCGCTTCAGAAATGACTGAGTTCTGCGGGCACAAACATAAAAAAGCAACATTCAGACGAATTGATAACCGCCTTCTTTTTTTTGAAGTCAATTGAAAATATGTTAAATTACAAAGTTAAATTTACAAAAATTCCGCTCGTACTGGTGTCTAAAAATTAAATTTTCCCAATTTTTCTTTAATATTATCACCTAATTTGTAATTTAATTAATTCTTTCTTAGAGAGAATAAAAACGAACTTAAGCTTGATTATAAATTTCATTGTATGTAAAAATTTTTAGTTATTTTTTTTTTATAAATTCTATTCTTTTTAATATCTTTTTATCATTAGATAAAAATATGCAACATTATCTGAAAACAAAATTGCATATAATTAATATTTACTTATTATGTTTTTTTCGCCTATTAAAAAGAATAAACGAATAATGCTTTAAACACATAGACAACAGCGGCTACACCGCTACACGACTACAAATGCCATTGGCTACAATCGTCGACGTGTATTCAGCTACTGAATCAGTGTTGGGATCTGACAATGTTTAAATTGTACCGCCCCAATGATAAAATTGTACCAAATCAGCATCAATTGTACCAAATATGGCGTTAAAAAACAAGTTAACATGCATACAGTGTAGCTCGACATTGAAAAAGAACAAACTAAAACTTTTGTTCTAATGCATTTTAAAGCCATGATAATTGAACTTGTCCTTGAATTTCTGTTTTTGTGTTGCTAATTTACCGACAATTATTTTGTCAAAATTCTTACCTACATATTTTGTAAACAAAAGATTTTCAATATTAGGAGCTGGTTACTATACAATTTTCAACAAGTGCCTTACACAGCCCCAAAGTAACCAAATCATAATCCGATAGAGTATGCCTAAAGTTATTAAGGAGCTATCTATCTAATTACTAAAAAAGATATTACGTTCCTCATTAGAGAGAATGGAAAAATATCCCTTTCCGTCCCCTCTTATACAGGTATGTAGGTAAAGAGCATTTTATATGTTATAGTCTTGACCAAGTGTGTCCTGTTCCTAAGGACATGATCTTTGTATGGACATAAAATTACATTTTATAGTTTTTAATTTTACCTATTTTATACTAAAAATATTATTGTAATCTGCCAAATTTTGATATTGATTGGGACGGAAAGGGATATATCAGCTGAATACTGTCGGAAATTGATTGAGGCAATGCAAACACTTTCAAAAACTGTAGTTCAGCGAAATGGTTTTGAAACTAAATTATCTGTTACATAAAACAATAATATTGCCGAAAATATACAATATATATACATATGGTTCAATTTAGTTAGGCGGGATTTAGACGATGATTTAAAAACATGTCTTTTTTGTTCAGGGTAGAGAAAAAGGAACAATTTGTTTTCCAAAATCAATGCACAAAAGTACGATTTGTTTTCCAAAATCAATGCACAAATCTTACCCTTTTCTCTACCCTGAACAAAAAAGACATGTTTTTAAATCATCGTCTAAATCCCGCCTTATATCTAGACAGGGATAACTATGAAATTATAAATGTTTATTATTGCAAGAAAAAGTAAAAATATTGATTAAATAAAAAATTCATTGAATAAATTTTATATGAAATTGTACCAAAAAAGCATGAGATGTACCAGGGTACCACTGATGTGTCGATTGTACCAAAACCCAACACTGTACTGAATTATGTTGAAGACGACAGCTGCATACTTCAAAACTATGAAAATATTGCAGTAGTACATATTTTACTTATAAAAAAAATTACTTTTTTATAAAATACTTTTATCAAATCAACACAAATAAATATGTTTGTTCAAAACCTTTTGATTGTAAATGAATTCGTATTTTTTAATTTTGTGACATTTTCTGCTATTGAATAAAATAAAATGGTTGGAAACAAAAAAAGAAATTAGCCTAAGTTGACTACAGCCACAACGATGGTCGTGTAGCCATGTAGCTATGAAGTCGTCAAAATAATCGCCTTAATATAAACGTGTGTATTTTAATTTTGACAGGTTGTAGTCGGTATCCTGCTGTCGTCTATGTGTTTAATGCTTAAAGCTTTTAGTTTCTGTGGCGGGCACACTGTACCAAAAATCGTAGGTAATATTAACGAAAAAAAAAAAAAAAAAAATAGTAGAATCTTAACGACAAAAATAGTTAAATCAACTTAATTTTTATTCAAATCTATATATGATTTATTCATATAAACTAATTTTATCCATATACACAGATTTTGTTTTTTGTCAAAAACATATTTCAATAAAGCTTGAAAAAACTTATGAAAATTTAAATAAAATTCTGTTAAATTTACAAAAAATTTTATTAAAATGGTAGTAAAACATTCGAAGAAAAACAAACCATAAAATTAGTTAAATTTACATCCCTAAAAGAAGTTAATATGACTAATTTGGCCGTTGATTTGACAAATTTTTCGTTTATATTACTAAGTTTTTTTAATTTTATTTTTAATGAAAATTGAATATATGAGCCGTGTTCTTTGAAATTGGTCTAAGTCTATTTTGCCAAAAAAAAAAAAAATTAGTTAATGATAAAAGTGAATAAAATTTACTATGAACTTTTTATTTATAAACTTTTTTCCAAAAAATCCTTTAACTTTTTCATTGTTTTTATCATTATAAATTTTCGTAGTTAATGAAGCTACAAATATAATTACTTTGAAAATTTAGTTCAAAATTGTACTACATAATTTCTTTAGTGCTTTTTTAAATGTGTGGCAACATTGTAAATGACATAAAATTTTTTCTTGACTTGATCATAATGAAAAAAGTTAAAATATATTATTAATACGAGCATAAATAATGTTGGTTATTTTTAATTATTTTTATTGTGTATTTAATAAAAATTTCATAAAAAGAAATCAGTTTATTTTTTTCAATTGAGATGCCGTAGTTAATATTTAGTAAATGGGAGATTTTTACTTTTTGCTGATTTTGAAATGGTTTAAGTCCTTTTGAAGTCATTAAAAATAGAATTTTTTATTAATAAAATTTTTGGGAATTTTAATATTAATTATTTAATATTATGCTAATTACCCATAACGTTTTATAATAAAAATGCAATTTATTTGTTGGGGGAAAAGAGCTAGTCCCTATACGTATTTCAATGGTTGCTCAGGCCAGATCATCAGGAAACCTTTTTCCTAATTTTAGAGAAGCTAAAAATACTCTATAAGTAATAAAATTCTACAAAACACAATGAGAATTATGTATGTTAATAGAATAATATTACAGAATATTAAAGCTTCAACAAAACACCAACAAGCAAACCACGTTTTTATTTTTCCTTACTGTTCTTCCACAATTGGATGGTTTTTTGCCATCACTGAATGTAGAAGTAAGGTGTGATGAAAAGCATATACAAGTTAATTTTGTTCTCGCAAGAGAAAAAAAAACAAGTGTTGCCAAGGTTTGCACAAGCAGTTGCATATTTAGTTATTAATAAAATTTTTGGGAATTTTTGTTTAAGCTTTAATATTCTGTAACATTATGTTTTGTAGAATTTTATTACTTATAGTGTATTTTTGGCTTCCCTAAAATTAGGAAAAAGGTTTCCTGATGATCTGGCCTGAACAACCATTGAAATATGTATAGGGACTAGCTCTTTTCCCCCAACAAATAAATTGCATTTTTATTATAAAATGTTATGGGTAATTAGCATAATATTAAATAAATAATATTTAAATTCCAAAAATTTTATTAATACAAACAAAAAAGGACTTAAACCATTTCAAAATCAGCAAAAAGTAAAAACTCACATTTACTAAATATTAACTACGGCATCTCAATTGAAAAAAAAAACTGATTTCTTTTTATGAAATTTTTATTAAATACATAATAATAATTAAAAATAACCAACATTATTTATGCTCGTATTATTAATATATTTTAACTTTTTTCATTATGATCAAGTCAAGAAAAAATTTTATGTCATTTACAATGTTGCCACACATTTAAAAAAGCACTAAAGAAATTATGTAGTACAATTTTGAACTAAATTTTCAAAGTAATTATATTTGTAGCTTCATTAACTACGAAAATTTGTATAGATAAAAACAATGAAAGTTTTTTAACAGATTTTTTTGGAAAAAGTTTATAAATAAAAAGTTCATAGTAAATTGTATTCAGTTTTGTCATTAACTAATTTTTTGTCAAAATGGACTTACACCAGTTTCAAAGAAAACGGCTCTTATGTATATTCAATTTTCTTCAAGAATAAAATAAAAAAAAAACTTAGTAAAATAAACGAAAAAGTTTTCAAATCAACGGATAAATTATTCACATTAACTTCTTTTAGGAATGTAAATTTAACTAATTTTATGGGTTGTGTTTGCTTAGAATATTTTGCTGTTATTTGAACTAAATTTTTGTTAATTTAACAGAATTTTATAAAACTTTTTTTTTCTAGTTTTATTAAAATATATTTTTAACAAAAGAGATTCAATTATTTTGAATAAAATTAGTTTATAGAAATAAATCGTATGTGGATGTCAAAAATTCGGTATTGAAATGATTCCGTAGTTACCATTCCGATCGGAATGGTTTTAGCTGCTATGGATTCCGTTCGGTTTCATTAAATCGAAAAAAATACAAAACCACTTTTAATGTGACAACATAAGAATGAATGTAAAAAACAATCGCCCATGTTCCACAGCTATATTTCGTTCGGAAATGGAATTGATTCCGTATTTTGCTTCTATAGAAAACGTAAAACGAAACAATTTTTTCGGGATAAAACCACTTTCAATTTGCTATGTGGAATTGATGTTTTAAGCAATTTATAGCCAATTAAACTATTTAGATCATAGTTTTATTAGCAATGGATATTATTCTGGACCATACCTTACAGACAATGGTCAAAAATCCATAACTTTTGATTGGATTCGAATTTTTATACGTGGTTTTTTCTGTTTTGTAGGTGAGACTTTAGTCTTTAATTTTTGCTATAGAATGTAAAAATCGACCAATAAGAAAAAATGTAATGGATGGTTTAAAATACATTTTCATTTTTATTTCAATATTACTATGAAAGTGAAGTGATAAACCGAGCTAAAAAGGGTATTTTTTTTGTCTTAAATATTTAGTAACACTTACAACTAATACTTAGTAAAAAGTTTTTAACTTAATTTTTGTCAGAAAATGCCAAAATTTAGCCCCCGAACTGTGGTATATATTTTGAGAATGGGGCCAAAAATCATTTTTTATGGTAACCGATTTCAAAATTATATTACTCATTTGAAAGTAAATACCAGAGTACCTCGGGAGCCAATATTACTGGTTTATTTCAACACTATCACAGCGAACAGGGTGGTTCAAAATGGTCATTTTCTATATATTGTTAAAATGTCCAGACAGACAGCGAACAGGGTGGTTCAAAATGGTCATTTTCTATATATTGTTAAAATGTCCAGACAGATCTTTGGGCATAACGGGTAAAAAATATAGCTAACATTTAAAAGTATTTTTATTTAGCACACAATTATTTTTCGATATAATTTTTTTATTTATTACTCTAATATTAAGTTACATGTTTTTTTGTTGGCAGGGCCCGCGAACAGTTATAGGGCCCAACACCCAAGAATACGGTTCGGTAAAAAATTGTTGTTGTTTAGATTTGTGTAAGAAGGTCGAAATACTTCAACAAGCAACGTTGCAATGTTGTGCAGAAAATAATTGGTTTTGTGCAGAAAATGTCGGACCTTGGGTCAGAAAAATTATTCTGGTGCCCACAGTCGTAACCCGGCGCATATATAATGGGATATTGGAATGTAGGGGAGGTTTCGGACTACATACTGGTGAATGATTTATTTCTTGAATTTTTATTATCTCTCAAAGCATCTATTTTGTATTTTGTTACATTCGTTCTGATGTTTTAATATGTAATACATAAAAAGTGGTTTTGTATTTTTCAGATTTACTAAAACCGAACAGATTCTATAAAAGCTAAAACCATTCCGATCGAAATGATAACTACGTAATCATTTTAATTCCGAACGAAATGTCGAAAATGCTTAAATAAATTAATTTTGTGAAAGGCAAAAAAATATTTGTCAGAAAAAATGTTACAAAAAAGCCCGAAATATCTTTAATCACAGCATAAATTGATAAAATATGTAGCAGAATATTAATAAAACGATGTCCGTAATAGTTTAAGCTATAAAAATTTATTAAATTGCAAGTGGTTTCGTTCCGAAAAATTTTTTCGTTTTACGTTTTCTAGAGAAGCAAAGTACGGTATCAATTCCACTTCCGAATGGAATTTAGCTCTGTGATATGACTGTATATTTTAAATTGATTTAATTATTTTTGTCGTTCAGTGAAAAACATCATTTTATGCCCTTCTTTACGTATTAATTTACATGAGTCGTTAAAATGTTTATTCTTTCAATAACATAAAATTTTATTTATATTCATATTCAAGATGTCGCACATTTATTTTTAAATATGTATAATTAAATTATAAAATAAGAAATTTGACCATATACAATGCATATATTTTTTTCAGTGCATAAGCAACAATGCATACTCATTTTAAAAAATTCTCTGGTTGGGTGCCTATGCTTTAAAACACCATGCAATGCAGCTTTTCGTTTGGTTAATGCAGAGATGAAAACCACAAAACTTATTTAAAAGCGTTTTTAAAACTTTTTGTAAGAATTGTGGAATACAATTTAATTCATTTCATTGGCTTGCAATTTTCCATGGAAATAGTAATACAACAAGTCATAGCCAAAAACATTCCCAAAACGAAGCCACTTCCTATGAAATAGTTGTTTCCTCGAATCATTAAATATTTAAGTGCAGGTGTTTGCTGATATTTCTCGTATCATTTTGTGACATTCTTTATTCAAATTCATTATTTGGATGGAAATTTAATATTAGATTTGAAGTTTGTAAAGGAAAATTTACGCTTAAACAAAAATGGAAGGTATAGAAAAGTAGCTTGCAACTTGGTGAGACTTTAACACAAACTGTAAGAAATTTAAGTTCAACATTAATAGAATTGCCTCGAAGACAGTTTGTCGAATAATACGTGAAAATTTTACATTCTCGTTATGTTCAGAGTTTGCATAAGAATCCATCAATATTAACACGTCATAGTTCTCATGAACACAACATTTCTCGCACTTCTATGAGAAAAAGATTACTTAAAAGACCTCGGTACTTGCCGCACAACACGCAAACAAAAAACATGGTTGAGGTAAACATAATCAAAGAGCAACATATACGATTGAATTATATGATTGTAGTCAAACCATATTTTATTATTAAACTAACTATCCCCGGTGCTCTTCGCTTAAAAATGCACGCTATTCTCACATCGAAAATGTTTTATTTTATATGCAAAGTAAGACGCTTACTGTTTTCAACCAATCTGTTTTTGCTAGGCTATACGTATTAACTCGATAATCATTTTTTACTTTTTATGGGAGGTACCACTCCCACTATCCTAATCCAGTCTGTATTTTGTTAGACAATGCACATTACTGTGAAGGTTACTTGTGCAAAGTTACAAGACTATACCGATTGTAGTTCTACAGGTACACGATAATAATTTTTTCACTTTGTATGGGAGGTACCACGCCCACTATCACAATTCAGACTGTGTTTATGAAAGTTACTAGTTCGAAATTCCGAGGTGGTACCTAATTTCGTTCTCTAGATCACGATAATAATTTTTTCACTTTGTATGGCAGGTACCACGCCCACTATCCCGATTTATTCTATATTTTAGTAGATTTTAAGCATTTACACAAGGGTTACTCGTGCAAAGTTTCAAGGCGCTATCTATTATAGTTCGGCAAGAACACGATAAGTATTTTCATTTTGTATGGGAGGTACCACGCCCAATATTCTAATTCAGTCTATGTTTAAGTAAACTATGTGCGTTAATATGATGTAAATGGTGCAAAATTCCAAGGCGCTACTTCTTGCAGTTCCCTAGATACAGTATAATAATTTTTCACTTTGTATGGGTGGTACCACTCCCACTGTCCCAATTAATTCTGTATTTTGGTAGACTAGGTGCATTAGCATAGCAGTTAATAGTGCTTGAAGGCTCTATCTATTGCAATTTGCCAGGAATACGATAATATTTTTTCACTTTGTATGGGAGGTATCACGCCCACTATTCCAATTGAGCCTGTGTTTAACTTGACGTTAATATAAGAGTGACTGGTGCTACCTAATTCAGTTCTCTAGATACAGTATAATATTTTTTCACTTTGCATGGGAGGTACCACGCCCACTATTCCAATCCAGTCTATCTTTCTCTTAACTATGTATGTTAATATAGAGGTTACGGGTGCAAAATTTCAAGGCGCTACCTATTACTGTTACCAAGCTACACAATCATAAATTTGTACTTTGTATGGGAGGTGCCACGCCTACGTCGAATATAAAAAAATAAGTACCCTATTTTACCAACCGTATATCTAGTAACAAACTGTGAAAAATTCAAAAAGATCGGTTCACTGATGTAGGCAGCTACAGCTCTCCGACAGACAGACAGACAAACAAACAACCAAACAAACAAAAATACAAACAAACATATTTTGTGCTTTATATACGAGTATATAAATATATATAGACATAATAATTTTGTTATGTCAGAACCATGCTATTGTCTATCCTAACAATAACATTGTAAAATATACCCACAATTATGTTTAGTTATAAATATTTTAAGGTAAAATATGATCATAATACAATCAAAATTATTTATAATATGATCAAATATAATCATTATATGATGGTAGAGATGAAATTTTAAAGTCAAGCTAAAGTTCGTTTTGTTCTCTCTAAGAAAAAAAAATTTTTTTTTTTTTTATTACAAATACTGTGATTAATTTTAAAGAAAACTTTGGAAAATTTAATTTTAGACACCAGCAGAATGTAATGCATTTTCTGGATCGCTACATATGTCTTCTCCATTCTAATTATCTAAAAAAAAAACTAAAATCAAACTTCAAAAATAATTTAGTTTTGAAAATCATTATGTGTTTGTTTTTAATAATACTTTGATATTAGTAATATTTTATGGTTACAAATACTATATTATTTGGAATTCTCATAAAACTGGGTTTGTGGTTTCAAGTTTACTAGTTTAAACAAATTTTGAAAGTTGAATAGTTTAAACAAATTTTTGTTTTTGCTTAAAATAAAAACAAACAACAGAAATAAAAGCTATTCGTAAATAATTTTTGCAAAAAAAACCGACTTCAAAACAGATAGAAGGGAAAAAGTTATAAAATAAAAATGTAAGAAGTAATATGTCAGAATTAGCTTTAAACCAAATAATAGATGCGCCAAAATTAGAGGAAAAAAGTAAAGACTATGTGAATGTCAATCCTCTCCCTATTACTGTTCAAAAGTTAAGCTATTTTTACCAGTATCCGTATTTTATGGGGACACCATTCACGCCTCTGTCTATAACGGTTTCAAAGATAGGATCACATAGATAAAAAAACATCACCTATTGGGACACCCTTTAATTTACAATTTTAAATTAAAGACCTGTTGTTATAGAGGACTTGGTCACAAAGATTCTTTGTAAATTTCAACTATCTGTCTATAACGGTTAAAAAGTTTAACCATATATATCAAATTACATGAACTATTGGGACACCCTTTACATTATAATTCCAAATATTTATATTTGTTATCATACCAGAGAAAGTAGTGGACATTCTGCCTAATTTTCAAGTGTTTGTGTTTAACGGTTCAAAAGAGAGGGTCATATATATATCAAATTACGTAATTTATGGGGACACCCTTTAATTTCTAACTTCAAATTGTATACTTGCTATAGTGGACTTTGCAATACAGATTCTTTGTAAATTTCAGCTGTCTGTCTCTAACAGTTCAAAAGTTTGGCCACATACATAGAATTACATTAACTATTGGGACACCCTTTTATTTCCAAATTAAAATTTTATACTTTTTGTTATAGTGGATTTAGCAATACAGGTTCTTGTAAATTTCAGCGGTCTGTGTACAACTGTTCAAAAGTATGGCCATATACATCAAATTAAATAAACTATTGGAGCACCCTTTAATTTAAAACTTTTAATATTTATACATTTTATTATAACGGTCATAGTAATCGACATTCTGTAAAATTTTCAAAGTTTTGCCTATAACGGTTCAAGAGATAGGCTCAAATAGGTCAAATTACTTCACCTATGGGGACACCCTTTAAATTTTAAATTTATTTTTTTATTAATTTCTGCTGTTGGGAGCTATAGCGACACGCAATTTTTTAAAATTTTAATTTGGTGCCCTTTACGGTTCTTAATACACGTAAAAACATGTACGTTGTATGGGGACACCCTTTAATTTTTAATATAATGAACTGTTTTTAAAATGGGACCAACCTGAAAGCATAACCTTTCAAATAAAGAGAAAAATTTAAAAATCGGTTCAGAAATGGCTGAGTTCTGCGGTTACATAGATAAAAAAGCAACATTCAGACGAATAGATAACCTCCTTCTTTTTTGAAGTCGGTTAAAAATTTAAGTTAAAAATAAGTCTTATTTTTACACGAATAAATAAATTTCAGAAAATTACTTTTATTTTTTAATAAAAGTCCTAACTAAAACAATTCTGCTAGAAACTGTTAAAAATTAATATTCATCATACGCCACATGGAATTCTATATTTGTATTTTCTTAGAAGATCATTATTTATAAAGTTGTAGCGATAAATTTGTCTTGTCTTCAACATCATTGAAACCGTTATAGACACAAGTAAAAGGGGCGGAAAGAGGCGCAAGCAATAAATATTGAAAAAAAAAATCAAAACAAAATAAGCCGCAAAGTTCAACGAATTTGAGTGGAAACAGACGTAGACAGCAAGTCTTTTTTGCACTCGTAGGCATAAATTTTAAACGAATAAAAATAATTATTTCTTTTAATATTTAATTTATTATTTTTGCTTCATAACAAACAAAGATCTGTAGCTTATTTGTTAAAAAAAAAATAAAAAAACTTTGCGTTAATTTGAAATAAATTTTATAGAGCAATTTTAATTATTAATATAATAATTTTATTAATTTGAAATACATTTTATCAGTTTATTTCTTATTGCACCCATTGGCCTTTAACTGAGATAACTGATATAAGTTTAGATATAGGAAAAGTAGAATTATAAAACTTTTTTAAAAATATTTCAATTAATATTTTTTTTAAGCCCAAAAATAGTTTAATCCAGATCTGAACGCTCTACTAATAGAATTACAAATTCTTACTCATGTTTTTAGGTACAAAAATCTCTATTAGATTATTGCTTCTTTTTATTAATTTATTATTGATGAGTTTTATTTAAATATACATATTTTTAAATAATTATTGTAATTTTTGACCTTTTTACTAATTTTTTAATTATGTTTTTAAGCTTTAGGTCTTTTTTATAAAAGTTTTAAATTTATTTTTATTTTCAATATTTCGCTACAACATTAGGTATCATCGTCAGGAAATATAAAAAGTTTTCCATTCAATTAATTATTATAGAACTATATTTACTTCCTAACGGTGCTATCCAATGGTGTAGCGAAATATTGAAAATAAAAATAAATTAATAATTTTTTTATAAAACAAGATTAAAGCTTAAAAAACATAATTATAAAATACAAATATTTTTTTTCCTAAATTATATTTCCTAAATTAATATACATTTTTTTCTTACTAGTAATATTTAATTAGCTATTTTTTATTAGTTAAAGCCGTTCTTTGTGGTACGGCTTTGACAGATTTTATCATCTGACGCTATTTATGAGCCATCTTCTTTGAAAGTGGTGTAAGTCCATTTTGACAAAAAATTAGTTAATGATAAAAATGAATACAATTAACTGTGAACTTTTTATTTAAGAACTTTTTTCAAAAAAATCTTTTAAAATTTTAATTGTTTTTATCATTACAAATTTTCGTAGTTAATGAAGTTACAAATATAATTACTTTAAAAATGGTTTAAGTCCACTTTCCTCAAAGACATAATGCTATTTAGTTCAAAATTGTACTGCATCATTTTTTAGTGCTTTTTTATGAATATGTGTGGCAACATTGTAAAAGATATACACATTTTTATAGTTTCTCGGAATTTCGGTTTTTCCCCGTTTATTATATGTATGTACCATACAATAAATACAAAAACCTTAGAAGATGCAGTTCTAAGATGGGAAAAGTATTACAGTGGTGAAGAAGTAAATCGGTTGAAGATAATTATGTATGTTGGATAAGAGATTTAAAAAGCAAACCATACACAAAGCTCTATAAAACTTCAATTAGTGAGAATAAGGATTTAAAATCACTAATGGCGTTTTCTTTTCTGAAAAAATATTTTGCCTTATTAATAGGTACTACTTTTTATGGATCACCCAGCCCTTGAAAAATGTGACCTTTTTATGATTTCAAAAGAACACAAAAGCAAACTGATTTTACATTTAACATTTATGCCTATGTGACGTATAAAATAAAATATTAATTCACATAAAAATTTTAATTCAAAATAAAATTCTTGCTTTCAATAAAAAAAATATTAACAAAAAAGGGCAATATCTCACCCTGAATAAAAGTTGAGTGTAAAAAATGTAGCATATTTACCTGGTGTTGGTGCGACATATTTAGAAAAGAACATGATGTTTATTCACACTCTGATATTATTTGTAGAAAAGAACATGAAAATTTAATAAGTGTAAAATATATGGAACATTTTTGTCAGAAAAGAAAACGCCATAAATTTCTTGCCCCCACGGGGAAGACCACAAAACTTTGGAAATATAGAAATAAAACATTTATATCATCATTCCAGATTCATCACATTCGATAAAATTACAGATATGATTGATTTATTACCATATATCCCTCCAATACATCATGACTATTTTCAAAGACGATCATAATGAAAAATGTTAAAATATATTAATTACTAGCTGTGTCCGCCATGTCGCGGGCGTCCAGATAATATTTTGCTCGATTTGACTTTGAAAGTAGTCTACACCAATTGTAAGACTCTTACTTTTATAGTCCTACAGTTTTGGTTAAAATTTATAAAAAATTCGAAAATTCGAAAAATTATTGCAAAGCTCTGTAAAATGTGTTTTTAAAATATTTTAAAAACATTGTAATTCCGCAAAGTAAAAATCAAATAAAAATTTTATTCAATTGGCTATTTGGCAGTAAGTACTAAATATTGTGTAATTATTGTAACACAGTGCCATGTGTTGCGCAACCGTGTTTAAAAATAATAGATGCCTTCAAGTATGCTGTAACCTGAAATCGATACAAAAAAAGTCGTCGTACCTTTTACTGCTTTTTCTCTTTATTATCTTTTGGAAGTAAGGTATGTTTGCGGAAAAAAGTATCCTATATGGGAATCAGGATGCTAAGGTGACTCGTCACAAAATTTGGTTAAAATCCATCCAGTAGTTTTTACGTGATGCGAACACAAAAGAAAAATAGACACAGATGGAAATGAGTTACTATTTTATTATATGTAGACAAGTGTATAAATAATGTTGGTTAAATGGTAAATGTTGAAATAAATAAAGGCTTTTTTATTCATTATTTTTTATTTATTTTTATTGTCGTTGTATTTAATAAAAAGAAATCGGCTTGTTTCAATTGAGATCCCGTAGTTAATATTTTGTAAATGTAAGATTTTTACTTTTTCCTGACTTTGAAAAAGGTCCAAGTACTCTTGAAGTTTTAAAAGTGAATTTAATATTTAAAAAATGCAAAACTAGTGCTATAACGTATCCATATTTTGCAAATTATTCAAATGCAAAACCTTAAATATCACCATATTAAATACACTTACACCACTTTCAAAGAAAACGGCTCATATAGAACTAATTAATTAGATTCAAAAATTAGCTGGCCATATCATTAGCATTAATCTTTATATAATGCTAAAGAATTTTTTGGTATTATTATTATTTTTATTAATGGTAAGGATTTTTACAAGTTGAAGTCAAGCTTAAGTTCGTTTTATTCTCTCTAATTAAGAATAATTAAAATTATAAATTAGGTGATTAGTATTAAAGAAAAATTGGAAAAATTTAATTTAAGACACCAGCAGAATGGAGTGCATTTTCTAGACAGCTACGTCTATCATCAGCATTCTTCTTATCTATCTACGTTGGGTAGTGTTTAGTTGTAAGCATAATCTATTTAACTAAACAAACTCAGATAAAGGAAGGCATTCAATCATCTTTTTTTTTAAAGACAACACAACTAGCGAAGCTTTTTGCTTGTCTGCAGAAAACACCCAGTCTTTCGCAGGAATCGAACTCGCAACCTCCAGACTGATAGACGTGCTACCAATCAGTCTATCGAGGCAAGGTGAGAACGAAGTCTACCACTACATAAATGTATGTAAAAAATATATTATTTAAAGAACAAAGCTCCTATAAGCTCGCATACGTTGTGTGCAATATATTTTTTTTAGGCTAGAAATACAAATAAAGGTTTTGTATTGTTTTTTTTTCTGTGAAATTCTATATTAGCAGCTACTTATATTAATTTTTAGAAAAATTTTATTTAATCCTTTTATGATAAAAAATTTTATTCGAAATAAAAAAAAAAAGATTTTTTTGTTCACTTTTTTGCCAAATAAAAAGTGAAAAGGTTTTTGACAGTGAGGGCAGTGCCACTGCGATCGAAATTTCAAATTTCACATCGCGTAAAAACTACTGGGGGAATTTTGTTAAAATTTTATGGTACCTTAGTATCGGCGTTCAAATAAATGATATTTTTATTTATTTATTTCCATTTCCTCTGCAACAAAATTACTCTTCTATTTAAAGTATAATAATGTTTGGGCGTTGTTTTTTAACATTTAACACAAACATTTTATAAATAACAGGTAAATAGATTTATATTTCATAATTATTTTATATCGCAAAAATCTATAAAATCGTAAAAATATCTCATTAGCAAGAAAGAGAGAGAAAATTAGTAAAAGTACGCAATTTTACCTAGTCAATGGTACTGCAGACTTGGAAGCAACAACTTTTTTTTGTCAGCGGAATTTTAAACAAATTTTAGATTTTTATATAAAGCCTGTTCCTGAGTAATTACGTAGGGATGGATAAGGTATAGAAAATATTACATAAACCATATCTGAAACACTTTAAAAATAAGAGTTTTAAGGTGGGTTACTTTCAAAGCAAAATAAGGACGCTAAGAAAGTAATGGGCACAGCTAGTTATGAATAAATTAATTATTTTCAGCTAAATTAAATACTAGAAAGTAATAAATTACAAAAATGACTTTTATTAGTACTCTTCTCTTCGACATAGTTAAAAATTTAATATTTTTTGCAAATTGGCAAAAAAAAACTTGTAAATAAATCACATGGACGTTTTAGGAGGTAGCATTCGAGTGATACCTCTCCCTGCCCTCAAAAACCTAAAAATTTTATTTTTATAGTATTAAGGCGCATGCAATCCATTTCTTTTTACAAATAATATTTTATGTCACCGCCCACAAAAGGGGGTGTGTCGAATATGGCATTTTACAAATAATATTTTGCGTCACCTCCCACAAAAGGGGGTCTGTCGAATATGGTATTTTACAAATTATATTTTATGTCACCGCCCACAAAAGGGGGTTAGTCGAATATGGCATTTTAGAATCTCCAGGTTCCAAATTTGGGGTTTTGAACATTCGCTGGCTATTAAAGTTGCATTTGCTTAACAAAAATATGGGAAAACTTAAAAAAAAAATAATTTTTCAGAAGTAGGATTAGTTCTTCTAAGGGGAACTTTTGTCTCCTTGGTCCTATTTTATAGCTTTACAGCTTTTGACCATAAGAGATTTTTCTTCATTAATCTAGAGGCACTCAATACATTTTCAGAGCCAGTATAAGCTAAACTAAAAATCAATGTCCGGCTAGATTTCCAAACCCAAAATACAAAAAAAAACCCCTATGTCCGACATTTGTGTGTATTTTCATATACACAGTTATGTTTTGTTTTTGACAACAAATATTTGCAGCCAAAATTTCGCCGTTTGTCACAGTTGTGTTCCTAGCATAACAATTTTAACACACCATGTCGTATGATTAATATAATTTTTTATATTAAAAATACTTCATACGCTCCCGAGCACCTAAATGTTTGCACAAACACATTTTTATACATATTCATTTCAAACCATAAAGCAAAAAATAAGAAGGTTTCTTAAATATGCAATAAAATATTCACTTCTTTTTCTATTCTCGATTATTATTTCATGGCAATGAAATATTTACTATAAATGTGAATTTAAAATTGTTTTTTTTGTGCTTATTAAACGAGATTATGGGAGTTGGAAAATATGTGTCAAATTGTGTGTGTGTGTGTGTGTGGGTGTATGTGCTTGTGTTAATTTTCTCTGTTAGTACAATAAGTGTTACTAGGTATAACAAAATGTCAACTAAGCTAAAAATAGTTTGTGGAGTATACACTCACACTTAGCACTGTATGCCACAATACATGGCATACAACACAAACACATGATTGCATGTAAACCAAAAAACTAGAAAAAATATGAATAGAATATCAAATTAAAATGTATGTGGTAATATCTGTGAACAGGTGTGGTATCCTTCACTTTGTGGAAGGCAAGAAGAATAAGAAGTTTTTAGCACAAAAATGCATTCGGATTAAGTGACTAAAACACATTTATTTTGTATTCTTGTGTTGTTGTAGTTGATGTTTTTCTTTGCATTTTTATTATTCGTTTATATTCAATGATAAAAAAGGATGACCTAGCAATTCATTCATACTTTCCAAGATCACACACTGTCATACACACTAAACCAATGTTAAGAAATGCAACATGAAATAATGCATAAATTGTATGCTAAAAATAAAGGCATTCACATTACATGTCTGTAAGTTAATTTAAATGATTTTATTAAATTGTTATATTAAGAAATGATTATCAACGTTGTATGTTAATTATGAAAATCTAGGGAGACAATTTGATAATTTTTTGATAAAATAAATTTTTTTTTGGCAAAAAACCATTTATCTCTCAACATGGCCTTCTTAAAGCTTGCTACATTTAGTTCAGTGACTTTCAAGTTTTTTTTAATCCCCCACCTAAATATTTTATCACCCAACCATTTTTTCAAATTTGGAAATTTGTTAAATTCCATCCAAGGGTTTTTTAGTGATGCGAACACAAAAAAGGCAGTCAGGAAATGAGTTACTATTTTGTTATATATATATATAGATTTTTGTAAAAATTAAAAACTATAACTTACTAATCCGGAGAGTTTTAGCGAACTCGAAGAATGTTTTAGTTTATTATTACTATTTGGCATTTATATATTAAACTTTTAATCTTGAGTTAGTTTTTGATGCATACTGTAACGACGTTTCTTCGGCTGGGGTAAACTCACCGGTGTCCGAAGGTTCTGTCACAGAAAATTTATTTCTTTAGACCGTATTGAAAGAAACACGGATCGAAAACGTTTCGTAATGTCTTTATTTACAATTAGGCGTCTTAATAAATTCTAGTTCGTGGCAGCAATTATTAATAACTCATCCACTATGAGCTCTCTCAGCTTTCTAACACGGAGTGCTAATAACTACTATGAACCTGCGGGTTACCACGAGAACACAGCATTTTCAAAAACCCGTCAAATGCGGCTTTACACAGTCTGCTTACGTAGCGAAGTGGACCTGCGGGTTACCACAGGAACACTTATTCAACGCAAATCGGACAAAGGCAGCTCTTACACAGATTGGTTAGGGTGTTGAGTGAACCACGGGAACACTTTGTCAACTCCGCTCACCAATCTACCCTCACGTATTATTAGTGGGAAACCTGCAGGTTACCACAGGAATACCACACTAATAAAGCCTGGTGAGTATTACTAAGCAGAAGAAACAGCAGGTTACCACCAATTTCTCTAGCCAATAGGTAGAAAATTATTACAGCGGGTTACCACCTTTGCAATCGCTGCGATAAGGGTGGTGAAATTTTAAGGGGCGATGTTGATTTTGAATAAAAAACAAATCATTTAGGAAATTATTGTCATTGCTTTTTATTTTGATAATATTGGTATGGTTCAATTATGTATGGAACAAAATATCGGCCAAATGGCTGCCGCGACCTCGACGGCACACCTCTATCGGATGCACACCTCTATCGATGACGCTGAGGCATAATAGAGGTTCTATGACGTTAATGTGACGAATTATCTCATCCTTAAGCTCTTGAATTGTTGCTGGCTTATCGACGTACACTTTTCTTTCAAATAACCCCAAAGAAAACAGCCCAACGGTGTCAAATCACATGATCTTGGTGGCCAATTTACATCGCCACCACGTGAGATAACACGGCCATTGAATTTGTCGCGAAAAAGAGTCATTGTTTCGTTAGATGTGTGGCAAGTGGCACCGTCTTGCTGAAACCACATATCGTTCGTTATCATCTCACGATAGCGAACATCATTCACAGTAACTGCCTGACCGGCCTCATTTTGGAAAAAAATACGGCCTGATGATGCCGCCTGCCCATAAACCGCACCAAACAGTCAATCTTTGTGGGTACAATGATTTTTTCGACAATCACTCTTGGATTATCATTCGAACAAATGGGGCAATTCTGCTTATTGACGAATCCACTGAGGTGAAAGTGAGCCTCATCACTGAAGATGATTTTCTTCAAAAATTGATCATCCACTGTTGCCACTGTTGCTCGATTGTGTATCTTTCCATGGTTCAAATTGAGTTAGTCTGACATGGAGAAATGTCAAATTAAATGCAGAAAAAAACTTGACATTTAGATGTGGTTCACATTTAACATCGGCCCTTAAAATTTAACCACCCAATACATATGAAATATTTTATACTTTTAAGTTGGCTGAATCATTTAACCTTAGTATTTCAATCATGAACTATATAATTTATCAACTTAGAAGAATATTTTTTACTTTGTTAAATCAATATCGAATCTATCCAATATCAAAGCTGAAATATGAATGGTGAAACGTGAAAGATGAAAGATGAAAGATATAAAAAAGGATGTGAAATATTTTATACTTTTAAGTTGTCTGAATCATTCAACCTAAGTATTTCACTCATAAACGATTCAACTCATCAGACATTGTTTTATGTATTTCGAAGTTATTAACATGAATGACGCCGATAAAAATGTCACCATGATCTCGTTAACCGAAAAATCCATTGACCCAGTGGCTGTTCTTTGGGTTCAGGTTATGCCTTGTCCACGATTACGTAGCAGTGCAAATGCATCTTTACGGAAATGGCTTTTTTATGTCCAAATCTTTATGTTAAATGTGATGAACCTACTCAGTGGAGATGCCTACATCCTCAATCACCTCATGTACATTCAATCTTTATTAATTTAATATTATTTCCTGGATGATGTGTACGATTTCAGACATGACGATCTCTGTGAAGTGACCTGAAAATTATACGTTACTGGTGTATTGTCTACGAAATTGATGTTGTGGACACCCCGTATTGTTTATTAAGTCCCTTTTTAGTTTCAGTGATATTTATATTACGAAAATTAAAGAAGATTGGAAGATTGGATTTCGGAAACCGAGGCACTTGAAATCTTTTTTAGAGACTTGAAAATGTGTTCAGTCCATCGAACAATACACTGGATTTTCATGCCAAGAACATCAAGAGCTTCCGATTCCTTAATATCTATATCACACATAATAACAGATGAAACATCATCTCCGAACGTACGCCTATGCGTAAGCATGCAACATTGAGTCTTACGGGCATTAATATCGTCTCTATTTACTCGACCCCATTTGGATATTGTTATGAGATCGTGATTGACCGTATCATTCATGCTTTGCCTTTTCGACCGCACCTCCAACTGGTTCGGTCTATTACTAAATGCATACGAATGGCAAATGGTGCTGTCATCTGCGAAAGAGTAGATGGGGTTGAAAGTTTGACAAAGAAGGTCACTTAGAAAAATAAGAAATAGGGTAGGAGAAAGAACAGAGTTTTGTGGAAGTTTTACTGCCCAAAAGCAAAATTATCGTAGAGTCTCGTTAGAAATTGTACATGTAAACTGAATCGAGTTTAATTAGAAGATTTAATATAAATAAAAACTTCGTTTAATCTAACTAAGATGTTGTTATTTTTTTGAAAATAACAACAGATCATGATTGTCGTGGCCATGCCACAAACGTGTGTTTTTAAGATTAATAAATTTAACAATTTTTTAGTTTACAAATATTCGTTGCGTAAATTCATCGACTGTAACACAATTAGTACGAACAAAATTTAAAGAAGTAGCAAATCTATGTCGGATCTCTGGCTTACTCTGGACATTTTTATATTCTTTGGTACTAGATTATATCAAAATTCGATGTTTTTTCACTTCCTCATAATTTATACCCATTTAAATTTAAATTATAAAAAAATTAATAATTTGAAAAGAAAAACAAACACTTTGCACCAATTTATTCGTCGTTCGTCAGTACATGAAACAGAAATAAACTTATCGCAAAGTTCGTTATGCACAACGAATTTTGTCGACACTCTGATTGTATGCATTTTCATAAATAGAAATGCGTTTTATTTTTTTTTTTTTCACCTAATATTCGGAATGAAAAATTCGTCGTTCGTCCCAGTTGTGTTTATAGCAAATGTCATAAACTGTATTTATTTAAAATGTACGTATATAAGTGTGCATGAATTATATATGTATTCACCATATAAATGTATGTCAGCAATTGTTTTATTTGTTTTTTTTTATTTTTTTTATTTTTAATGTCATTTTCTATTCTTAATGTTATTTTCTACCAATTTCCAAGAAAATATTACTAAAACGTTACGAAATGCTCGAGCACAGTGACCGAGAAACTTCAATTGTAAAATGCTACAAACCCAGCAACTGACGCTGATGTGCTGAAAATGATGACGTTTTTCACTCTGTTTAATTTAATCAATGGTAACGAAGTCATTGATGCTTGCAATGACGATGATAGTTATGATGATAATTTATGAAAATTATTATGCAAACTCTGTTTATTATAGAGATATAAAACTGTCATGGCTAAACGTGTGTGTGTGTGTTTTTTTTTATTAAAAAAAGAAAAACAAATAGTGCAATACGAAATTTATGGATGTTTTTTTTTATATTAAATAAGGTAAATTATGTTTAAATTTGCTGCAATATATTCTACTCGAATCAGGGCACAGTGTCAAACTGTATAATTAAGGGGTACTGAAGACGGTATTTTAATAAATTCGTCAAGTGAAAGTCAGACTCACCCTACGTGTCCGTACTACCTTCAATATCTATAACTTTAAAAGTACAAATTTTAATTTTTTCACGTCTTCCTGCCTAGTACTCTGTTCGAATGTGTGTAAAATGTTGAGCAACATTTATTATTTCACAAGGAAAATTTATCATTTAAAATATGGTGTCTATCTCGCGATTTGAAAGAATTTTGCGATTTTATTGTTTTGCAGTTTACCACATTGTTTTACAAATGTTAGCAAAGCTGTTGTTTAAAAAATTCCACATGAAATAATTTCCTTTATTTCACAGCTTTGATCAAATGTTGCCAGAAACATTTCAATGTTTTTCCACAGTAAAAACAGATTATTACTTCTGTAACATTATTTCATGACTTGTACATATAAATTTTGTATGTATGCATGTTGCACCTCTGTATTGTTACTTCATCCACCATATTCGCCTAACCTTCATCCCAGGAGCATATTATCTGATATGGGATACTAGTAACTAATATTAGTCGGGGTCTTAAACTGGCAGATATCATATTTAGGGTCCGATGATTTATTTAACATAAGTACTTGTGCATTTAAATGTGGAAGTTGCCATAGTTGTGGAAATTTCGAGAGTCTACCTGTTAGTGTTCAAAAATTTAGGTCATATACGTGGAAACCGCGATACTATTGGGGTACCCTTTAATTTTTAATTTGAGTTTTTATACTTGTGAATATAGCGAAAATAGTTTTAATTACTCTGTGAGTCTGCCTCTTATGGTTCAAAAAATACTTGAAAACTACATAGTTGAAAACCACATCACTATCGCAACACCCTATAATTTTGTTCTTATAGCATGTATGTTGCATGGCTGCTGTTATTATTGGCCCTTCTCTCGTTCGTTCGCCCAAGATATTATCCCTTCTTCTTAGTCGCATAATACCACTGTCATTGGCAATGGTACGGGCAGGCGAACATGGATGAGTTTTAAGCTTCTTCACGAATCTAATTTTGATGCCTTTGCATTTCTTCCTAAAACCGAGCCTTGAAGATGCTATAGAGAATAAACAAAACGAATAATAGAAATAAAAATTAAATCATTAACTTGGAATTAGTTTTCTGAATCTCAGTTCAACTGAAAAATTTATAATTTTCTTTTTTAATTTCTCTAAAAGTTATTTCATAAATATAAAGGGTCTTCCAGTAGGGCCATATTGTCGAATTGGTTGTCCTTTATTTAGCCTGTTTTGCAAAATTACCATGGACGGATGTACCTTTCAACAACGCGTTCAAACTACAAAATTGGTTTATCAAAATGGCGGTTCTGTCCCGCCAAATTGAACTTAATTTTCATCTCTGTATGAGTGGGTATGTCTAATTTGGGACGATATTAATCCATATATGAATCGCGAAAAAGTCACTGATTGGTATGGATTTTGGTTTGGCTGCGTCATCAGCCTCTATTTCTTTATAGGTCTATAGTTCGCTATAGGACGATAATTACCATTGGTCTGAATTGGATAAAATGGACACCAACGATGTGGTTTCAACAGAACGCCGCTGCATATCTCCACATACCACATTGGATATTCTGCACGAGCGATTTGCACGATTCTCTCACGTGGAAGTGAACTTGCTAATGAGATCGTACGATTTGACTCTATTAGACTTTTTATTGTGCTCTTTTCTTAAGTCGCCGATCTATGAGAAAACGCCCCAAATTACAGCTGTGCTTGAAGTTAATAGAACTCATGCCGTCTACCAAATTCAGCTTAATTTATACGCCAGAGTCGACGGCATGGGTTATATTGACTTTGAAGGCAACTTAAATTTGACCAACTTCAGCCTAACTCATACGCCAGAGTGAGTCGGGTGCCTCAGTGGTCTAGTAGATAGTGTACTAGTCTATAAGTCCGGGGTTGTGGGTTCGATTTCCACCAAAGACTCTGAAATTATTCACTACAAGTTGTCAGGAAGACCAAAAAGAAGCTTGGATGTAATCTAGGTGCCAACAAATGGTTAACTGCAGACTGTGCCTGAAAATAGGCTAATAGCCATATTAAATGGAGATGCTGTGGAGACCTTAGCCTTTAGTAAATGTTAGCAATTACCATAGACTCTGTGATGAGGAAGAAGGCCACATGAATGTGTCATGTAACAGTCGCCAGTGTGAAATCCTTACAGTCGAGAGTAAAAAACTAGTGACAGCACTAGACTTATTAAAAATGAGGTATTCCTAAATTTCCAGTCGGATAACAGAAATCATTGAGCAACGAAGGTCGTAAAGGGACCCATTAGTGTTCTGCTTTGGTATCCCTATACAAAATAATAATAAAACGCCAGAGTCATGGCAAATTGTCAGTGAAGCTCTGGCTGACATGTGCACTATGGCATTGACAGGCTTTTTAATAGAATAAAAAATTGTTCAATCGCATAGACATTTTGTTTTAGTTAAACTTAAGTACAGGAAACTCTCAATAAAACACCCTTTAGATTATATTTTATTTAGTGTTGGCTTTCTTTTCTGTTTTTTTTTTTTTGCCACACGTACCAAAACAAATATAAAAAGGAGAGGAAAGAACACTTAATGTAACGACTCAGTGAAAAAAAAAATTATGGTCATGCAACAACATGTTTGTATGAAGTTTCCAATTGACGTCTGCACATTTTCTTATGTACTTACATTTGTACACACATACACACAAATGTATATAAGTATTTTTATATACTTTATGTACAAGTATTTTGTTCAACAATCTCAGTTTCAAGGTTTATTAACATCGTTAAAACTAGTATTTCATTCATTTTTAGTAGAGAAATTTAAACGAAAAAAGAAATCGTATTCAATACAATGTGTCTGCAGGACTACTTAAAGGATTCATATTAGATGTTTGATAGTTTGCTGAATAAATCACTGTACGAAGCAGAAAACTTAGCGAGTTATGCTGATGACGTAGCTCTTTTAGCAGATAAACCGTGTCTTCTTCTAACAGAGAGTCTAACAAACGTCTGTCTAAGAATAATAAGTAGATGAAAGAATTCTTGGAAACAAAAAATTTGAAATTTTAGGCTATATAAAAAGGGTCTGTTTTTATAAAAGACTGACTGTGCCCGCCACTTCGTCATCGTCCTTGAAATATTTTGTTCCATTTTGCTTTGAAAGCATTCCACACCAAAGACCTTTACTTTTATAGTGCTTCAGTTGTGGTTTATGTATTTACTTTATATAAAGGTACCCACCCATCCCAGGATAAAATTCTAAAATTTATAAAAAATTCTAAAATTTTAAAAATTATTGTAAAGCTCTGTAAGAGGTGTTTGAAATATTTTAAAGACAATGTAATTCCACAAAGTAAAAATACAAATTTTATTTAAAATATCCAAAAAAATAAAAGGTGCGCAACCGTGTTTAAAATATTCCAGTTTTAAACCGAAAATTTCAGTACCTTTAAACCGGAAATTGCGTACTTTCACTGCTTTTTCTCCACTTTCTCTTGAAAATGAGATATTTTTGCGGAAAAAAGGTATCCTATATTGGAATCAGGATCCTTAGGTATCTCCTCACAAAAGTATGCTAAAATCCATCCAGTAGTTTTTACGTGATGCGAACGCAAAAGAAAAGCACACAAACAGACGTGCAGACAGACAGACGGAAATGAGTTACTATTTTATTACATATATGTATAGATTAATTTTAATCAAGAGTTTGATTATTAATATCTATAACCTATTTAACCAACCAAACTCAGATAAAGTAATACAAGAAAACTGTATTCAATCATCAATCGTCAGTTGTTGAGAACGAAGTCTGTTGAATATTTTTACTTTAAATATTTACCATTTTATATTTTTTGTTGCTTCAGCCAACCTTCGGTTAGCAATGAAAGCTACTTTTTGTTTATTTGTTTTCTTCCAACATTCGTTTTTAGTTGATACTAATCTAGTAAGAAAATATCTATAACCTTTTGCCAGTTTTTCGAATTTTATCGGTATAGAAACTCTGTGGTTTGTCGTCTTAAAACTTGGCCAAAAACACTTGGCAGCGACTTTTCGGTCCGCCAATTTTTACTATTAAGGAAGCTTTGCAGAGACCGAAACGATGGTATGCAGACGATGCAAAGCTTTACTTTTCAATTAAGATGGAACACAAAAAAATGAAACACCAACACTGGGGATATAAGAAAAAAAATCTTACTTTCCGCTTTAAGTTCGCCCTAGGGGCACTAATTGTCATTGTCTAGCTTCCAATGCTTTGCCGCAGTGCCTTCGAGGACTATGGGGGTACCAGACCTCTGGTTTCACTGGAACCTGAATAGAGAAGTACAGTTCTGTTTATAAGGTCTCTCGAGGCCCGACCAGTGTCCCAATGACTGTTAGCACGCCTATCTCTCTGCGGCCGGTTATTTGTGGGTTGCCTTCGAGATACACGTGGTGGCTGAGGTTAGGATCAACATTGTGAAGATGGTGCAACACTAGTCAATGTGCTGTTGCATAGTCAATAGAAGGCACAAATTGGTGTCACACATTTGGATGGTCTTCGAACCCCTAAGCAAGGGGTCCAGCAATTGACACGTTCTAAAATTACTACTTCGTTGCTACGCCAGTGAAGGACACTGGTCGACGCATTGTTTTGCGATCAGTGGTAAGACCACCGGCATCATGTTAGCTTCTGTTGTTAAATCTTAACCACATTTGAGTGCCTCGATAGACTGATTGGTAGCGCGCTAGTCTATCAGTCTATCAGGGGGTTGCGGGTTCTATTCCAGCTAAAGACTCTGGGTGTTTTCTGCAGACAAGCAAAAAGATTCGCAGGTAGTGTTGTATAAAAAAACGAAAAAGAAAAATCGTTTTTTGTCTATTACAGATCAACTTCTGGACGCATTTGTTTGCTTTTTAATAGTTCAATTTTGAAACCTGTAGTCGTTGATTCCACTATTAAATTTTGAAAAGATTATTAAAGGTTATTTAATTTTTAATTTATTATATTGGAATTTTTTAACATGTTTTAAGTTTGCGGATTCTTATAGATTATTTTTTACTTTGTGTTGGCGTGAAACATGGACCTAACTCTTCGCACATGAGATAAAAGAATAAACAACATAGTAGACTGTAGCACTGTGCTACTTTAAGGACTCTTACTATAAATATGACAGATGGTGGACAGAGCGCGAAGCCGATCAGCTAATAGCCGGCATAAAATGGAAGCAGTTAACCGGCGCCGAAGTGTTCGGCTAATATCGGCTAAAAATTTTAGCTGGCTTTATCACCTAAGCTGGTATTTTTATTTTATTTAATTTGATATTATTTATTTTAAAATAAAAAAAAATCAAAACACCATTATCACTATCTCTTATTAAAGGCACCGTCCCTTTATTAATTATTTATTATCTAATTAAGATTTAGGGTCAGTACTGCCATGATGGCCTAACCTGATAGTATTCTTCCCACTGAGTAAAATTTTGGCCTAGCGCCCTCACTGTACAATGCACGTATTGTTAGATAAGTAGTAATTTATAGAAAATGAAAAGCCTGGACCCATGTTCTAACCCCTTGTTTAGGGGTATTTTGGAGAACATATAATTCCTGACACTACTGGTGCCTTCTGTTGACAGTGCAACAGCACACTTGACCAACCGTCCACCATCCCTCCAAAAAAAGGTCCAAAACACCATCCACCTCGTTTACCTCGAAGGTTCACATGCACAGAGGTGGGCGATTCTCTGTGGGGCTACCAGTTCCCGTGGTAGCAGTCGTTAGGATTCTGTTCGGGCCTCGAAAGACCTACAGGCGCAGATCTGTTTTTTCAGCTACAGATTCTAGGAACACCGTAGTGTGCTTCCCCCATATTCTCTGAAAACACAGCGTCAAAGGAGTAAAACGGTAGATTGCAATGACATTTAGTGCCCCGGGGGAAGATTAAAATTGCCAAATTTGTAAGTTAGTTTCTGCCTTAGACGGTTATATTTGCTTAGAAATGTATTCGGCTTTTAGTCGACTTTTAGCCGCCGCCGAGTATATTCTTGGTTAACCGCCGCCGGTTGTCAATTTATGACGGCTTCGCCCTCTGATGGTGGACTAAGGTTATATTAAATATAGTTTAAAGATTCTTTATTAAAAACTAACAGCTTATTTTCTCCAAATGGTTTGTGTTTTTCGTTCTGGGTCGGATGTATCTGAAATTGCTTTCGTATTTATGACAACGTTTTTTTTTTCGTTTTTGTGTATGTGTGGAAATACGTGGTGTACATATATATGTAAGAATGTTTTCATTAATGTGAATAAATTTTTATGTATTTACGTAGTGATGCATATTAATTTTGTTTTATATATTTTTTTCTCATACTGAAGGGTAAAATAAGGGAGTATACGAGTATGCTTTACTATATTTTTTCTTCATACATTTCATCTTTATTTTATATTTATAAACATTTATATGCAGTATCTAGATTCTTTTATGTATATGATTGCGATATATGTATATGTACGGGTATATACATACATATATATTTTTTTCGCAAAAAAAAAAAAATAACTAGGCCGCTGACCTAACGGTTTTGAGTTCTCTACTGACGTCATGAGTGAACTCATTCATGTTAGCAAAACGTTTTTTTTATTTCTCTTCTGCTCCTCACTCCTCTATGTTGTAGTAGAGAAATAGTTTAGTTTTACTGATTTTAGTAGCTGTATGTATGTATATAAAGAGATTATTGCAACAAGCAGATTTGTGCTTGTTGCAGAAAACTATGCCGATAAAAAAAGCATTATTTCCATTTAGCTTGACAATTGGTTGATTTTTTTTAGTCTATTTGATTTTGGCTAGTTGTGTCGAATTTTTCAAAGAAGTTTTTTGTTTTTATTTTTCCTATTACCTTTTATTTTCGTTTAAAATTTTCTCTTTTATTGTTATCATTATTATAATAATAAGAATTAGTTATAATAAGACTGTAGCGCCCTATGCATATTTGCATGTTCAAATGTAATCGTATGTACATATTGGGCCTCATGCATAAAAACGAGTAAAAGCGCTGAGATGAGGCAGGTGAGCAATTGCTCGTAAGTCGAGTTCAATCAAACAGTAACAGCTTTTGCTCAATTTTGTATGCATAAAAATGAGTTCAAACCAATTGCAATTACTTGAGCAAAGGGAGACCAAATGTCTAATTGCTATTGAAGTGCAAACATGCCGTCAAGTGAAAGTGAAGTAGAATCAGAATTTCTTGCTGTTTGTTGTTGATATCGTTTCCTAATTGCCATATATCAGTATTATTGTAATCGTCATTGATAAGGATATAACCGTCTTTTAAAAATTTAGCTATGTTATTCAAAATGAAACAACTGGCTATTACGTGGGGCGATAACTCTGTCGATACCCGAATTTTGTATTGAAGTATCGAAAATTTTTGCTTCAATTGCCCAAAATACCGTTCTATAATGACACGTTCTCTTCTAAACACTTTGTTGAATGTTTTTTCTATGTCAGTTGTTGGGTTTCGGAATGGTGTCATTAGCCATGGGCATATTCCATAGCCCTCATCCCCTAGAAGTAATGCATCGTTCGTTGCATTTAGCATTATTCTACAGACCTCGCTGTTTCGTAAGATGCGTGAGTCATGAACTGAACCAGGC
This sequence comes from Phasia obesa, assembly GCA_949628195.1. NCBI lineage: Eukaryota > Metazoa > Arthropoda > Insecta > Diptera > Tachinidae > Phasia > Phasia obesa. The sequence goes on from OX451215.1 coordinate 72,230,482, forward strand.
TAGGATATGTCAACGCTTGTAAAAAGTTCTTTTCCATCACAAGTTGCCTGCACATTTATAGAGTCGAAACCTTTTCTACAAATATACTCATCGCTTTGATTTGTTGGTTTTTTTAATTTTTATAAGAGTACAATCAATCACTCCAATTGCAAATGGAAAGCACTCGCTTGCTTTGGCAGATATACATAAGTTTCACAACTTCCGCAATAGTTCGCGACACAGTTGATTGACTCCAATATCTGTGGCTATACCATTTTGGAATCCAGGATCTGCACAAAATCTTAAAAACAGTCGAATTTTATCAATATTGCTTCTTCTGAACCCTCAAAAAAATAATTAGCCAACCAGCAACAACTATCATCAAACCTATGTATTTATCATTTTATTATTAATTATATAAAAAAATTAATAATTAAGAATACAAACCTGTATAATTTTTTATCCTCACTTGCTAAATTAGTTTTACGCTGTTGATAACATTTTGTATTTCTTTGTGGCACAAAATATTCAGCCATGATTCCTTTTTAGTGTACGCGAGTCAATTATAAGGCAGCCTCAACAAAATTTGAGCAAGAGCTCACAAAAGAAAGCAAAAGCTTGTTTTTATGCATATGAAAATGAGCTCAAGCTCATCTCACTTAGTTCAAACTGAGCACGACGAGAGCAAACGTGAGCTGTGAGTAAAAGCAAATACTTCAAATTTTATTATACATACGACAAGCACCTTTTACTCAAAAAATCGAGTCCGAGCTCAAGCTCACGTTTTATGCATGAGACCCATTAAGTTATCGCATTGCTAAGGGGAAAATTCTTACAAAATATATATACAGTGGCACAGAAAACTCTACATACCCCTGAATATTTTTCAATTCTGGAAAGCCCGCGGGACATTTATTAAAGAAATTTATATTAAACGACAACATTATAAGAATAAAAAATAAAAACGTAATAAAAATTCTAAAAATAAGATAGCATATTTAACAGAAACAACAAAAATCCTATTTTTGGGCGCAGAAAAGTTTCCATACTGCAATGTTAGAAATGCTAATATTACCAATCATGCAAAATAAATAGTGTTCCAAACTTTTGTCAGCTCTTATGAAATTCATAGTTACTATTTTAGTTTTAGTTTTATTTTTTATTAATATTTTTATCGAAAAAGTTAATTAAACTGATAAAATGTGTGAAAAAGGAAAAAAATATGTTTGGTATTACGGAAAATTATTTTTAAGTACCACGAAAGTGGAAAATATCTTCGGGAAAGTGGTGAATTAGTTCTATGTTCCGAAGCAATTTAACAAACTATAAAAATAAATACATATATAAATATAAAATAAATAAACAAATAAAATGCTTTGGAAGTAAGGCAAGGAATGGCCATCCACCTAAAGTAACTAATCATATAAAACGCCAGAATCTTGGGAAGATAAAACAAAATCGAAGAAACACTGCAATGGAAATCACAAAATACCTAGCGCTTAGTAATATTATGTCCGTTCACTGAGAAACATTTCAAACAATACTTATAAATTATGGATCTCAAGAAGAAGCCCAAGAAGAAGCCGTACATCAGCGATATTAATAAAATAAAACACATAGTACACACTGTGTAATTTTTTAAGTCATGGCAAAATAACCATATACGGACACCACTACGTGATAAAAGACCAAAAAAAAACGACCGCTGTCTCCCAGTTTTGCCCAAAGTCCTCCAGGTTTTTTTTTTATGGGCCCTCAAAGATGTGGGACCTCGATGTCATTTTTGCAAAAGAATGATCATTTCCTCAAGCTCATATTTTGCAAACCGTTTGAAATTTTGATATACTCTCTGAGGCAAAGTTGTAGCTCTTGTTATAAAGAACAAAAATTGTTAACATATAAAATCAAAAAAAAACTTCATCTTAAATTTTTTTTACCTTTTTTCCCCTGTTCAGGTCTATAGGTAGCAAACCGTTCAAAATTAAAGTAAACAATCAACTACAAAAATAAACCTAAGATCTCAATAAACAACTTTCTAGAACACATGAACTTCCTAGGAATGATTCTTAACACCGTTTAGGTAGCGTTTAGGTGGCCGAAATGTATTTAAAAATTTTCGGGAAATTTTTCACTTTTGCGGCTACCTAAGCGCTACCTAAACGGTGTTAAGAATCATTCCTAGGAAGTTCATATAGAAAGTTGTTTACTGAGATCTTAGGTTCATTTTTGTAGTTGATTGTTTCCTTGAATTTTGAACGGTTTGCTACCTATGGACCTGAACAGGGGAAAAAGGTAAAAAAATTGAATTTTTTAAAGTTTTTTGCGATTTTGACCTTAAAAGATGAAGTTATTTGATTTTATATGTTCACAATTTTTGTTCTTTATGACAAGAGCTACAACTTTGCCTCAGAGAGTATATCAGAATTCCAAACGGTTTGCAAAATATGAGCTTGAGTAAATGATCATTTTTTTGCAAAAATGACATTGAGGCCCCACATCTTTGAGGGCCCATAAAAAAAACCTGGAGGACTTTGGGCAAAACTGGGAGACAGGGGTCTTTTTTTTTGTCTTTTATCACGTAGTGGTGTCCGTATATGGTTATTTTTTCCGTGTTGCACTGTGGTATTTGCAAAAGCTCATGTTAACAAATGAAACCCTTTCTGGGCTAAGGTTATGTTAAGCGACGTCAGTAAATTCGGTTCTAATAGGAGACAGAGATTTTGGCTTAAAAAAATTATGAACTATTGCCTATATAATTTACTTCCAATTACTACAACATTTACTTGCAACTGTGATACATGGTGGTGGTAATATCACGGGTCTATTTGTTAATTTAAATCTTCTTAAAGAAACTGATAAACAAATTGAGACTAAATACTGGCAAAACAGCGATACCAAGCACAATGCGGGAATTGTAAAGAAATATCTTATATATGATGTATCTTACTAACTGCATTATTTACCTCAGTCGCCCGATTTGCACCCATTGAGTACTTATGGGAAGAACTAGATCGCAGGATTAAAAATTATAAAAAAATAAGGATAACACAGTGCAACACGGAAAAAAATAACCATATACGGACAACACTACGTGATAAAAGACAAAAAAAAAGACCCCTGTCTCCCAGTTTTGCCCAAAGTCCTCCAGGTTTTTTTTATGGGCCCTCAAAGATGTGGGGCCTCGATGTCATTTTTGCAAAAAAATGATCATTTTGCAAACCGTTTGGAATTTTGATATACTCTCTGAGGCAAAGTTGTAGCTCTTGTCATAAAGAACAAAAATTGTGAAAATATAAAATCAAAAAACTTCATCTTCTAGGTCAAAATCGCAAAAAAACTTAAAAAAATTCAATTCTTTTTACCTTTTTGCCCCTGTTCAGGTCCATAGGTAGCAAACCGTTCAAAATTCAAGGAAACAATCAACTACAAAAATGAACCTAAGATCTCAATAAACAACTTTCTAGAACATATGAACTTCCTAGGAATGATTCTTAACACCGTTTAGGTAGCGTTTAGGTAGCCGGGAACTTTTTCACTTTTTTTACACAGTGTGTAATCTAAAGAATTCACTAACTAAAGAATGGAATCACATGGATCAGTTTTTGAATTTTTCATGAAAAGTGGGCTGAAGGCGGTTTAACGCATATTTGTATACCCACAAAATATTAATTGGAACTTTAGAAATATTTAATATAGACATTAAATCATTTTTTATATGTAGTATGTATGTAGACTTTTCTGTGTCTTAAAAATGATTATTTGCTTATTTTGATAATTTTTTTATCCTCTATTATTACCTATTCCTAATGCCAATTTATTTGGTTAAAAAAAATTTCGACATCTTGCTTATATTTCTTAGAATGGAAATAAATAGGGGGTAGGTAGAGTTTTCTGTGCCACTGTACATATATATATTTACATATCTATATTTAATAATCATTTTGCTTTACTGCACATTTATGAAGGTTATTTTGCTAGATACGTTTCAATTTAAAAGTAAGTAAATTTAACCCCAAATTTAAAAGGAATTTCCACTATGACGTGGTACACTGTTGCTAACTTGAATATGACCTCTACTATTATTTTTTTAATGTATACCCATAACGATTTTCATTGTTATTTTTATTGCTTTTTTTATTTATGAAAAAAAAAAAATGATCTTTACTGATTAGAATGAAAAACTGAACCCATGTATGTGGTTACGAGGTACTCGGTAGGATGATAATTCTTTACGCTGCAAATGAAATATTCTAAGAAGACTCAAGTTAGTTAATTGCAACTACTGCAGATGAGTTTAAAGATTTTTTTTTACAAAGTAGAAGACAAATTAATAAAGATTTTAGACACTAGCAGGGTGTAGTGCATTTTCTGGATCACTATATACTTCTTCAGCACACTACACACATACTTTCTTCTTCTTTACGCTATATGTAAATGTAATGGAAACAAGTAAAAGTGCTTTTACATGGCGTGTTTTTGTCATATGACTTGTCACTTTTCCATGTGTAAATTCTATACACGACGTGGGAACCCTTTCAAACATAACATGTGTATTTTCCATGTGTACAATACATATGACATTTTTCATTTAGAACGTCTTCTATTTTGATGTGACAAAGCATCTGATATCCTGTAATGCCAACTTGATATTTTGTTATTTTATGCATTTTGTGGTTCCAAAAGCGCTAAAAATGTGGTAAAAGCACTAGGTTTGCATCTATGCATCAGCTGTGGTTGGAAATAAAAAACTGTGTGTCGACAAAATTATATATTGTAGGTTATGTCACATGTACGTTTAAAAGCAAAAATTAAAACCGTATGTAAAATGGCTATTTTGACAAACACATGAAATTACATGTGGATTATCAAACTGACAAGTCATATGACAAATACACGCCATGTAAAACCATTTTAAGAGTTCTATATTCGGCCGTGCCGAATCTTCTATACCCTTCACCACGGTGATTTTATTTATACAGACATGTGCAACATATTCCTTATTGTTGACTCTTTGCATAAATTAAAATAAGTCACATGAGAAAAAACTCATTATTCATGCTTTAAAGAAATAGAAGACAGCGGCTATGCAGGTGAATGAAAATACATCTCGTTGGGTACAATTGTCGCCGTGTAGTCAGCCACTTAATAATATGGAAGACGACAGCTACATCGTAAACTCTGACTTTGTTGTAGAAATAACGATTATGCTTTTATAGAATTTAATAACTTTTTCAAAAAATAATAATTATTTCCTCTAAAACGTTTTGTTTGTATCGTCCCATTTCACTATAAACGTGTGAAGTTTTTTTTTGACAGTTTGTAGTCGGTATTCTGATGTTGTCTATGTATTTAATGCATCTATGGTTTAAAACAGAGATCTACTCTATTTACTCTAGTTATATACATATATTGTTAATATTAAAAATAAGTTGTTACACTCATGATTTTCATTTTCATAGAAATAATAAAATTTTTTTAAATATTTCGAAAATTGTTTGTAAAATTTTTTGTAAAAACATTATGTAGAACATTTTTGTAAAATTTTATTTGAAATTTTTTTAAGTTTTTTTTCAAAAAATTTTCTGTAAAAATATCTTTTTGGAAATTTTTTGTAATTTTTATTGTAAATTTTTTTTTATTTCATATTTATTTATTGTATCTTCAATATGTTTGAACTAACAATAATTACTCATATCTTAAGTCTAAAATAAAATATACTTTTTAAGTCCAGCCAGTGCTAGACAAAAAAAAAAAAAATATATGTTCCACGATTGTGATCGTGCAATCTATATTGAGTTAGAAGGGTCAGACCAAAGCAAAAAAAATCCCTAAAAAATGTCCTAATATCGACCGCCTCCCATGTGCCTTTTAACTGCTTCTGGATACCAGTGGGCTCCCTGTGGGTCCATTGGCTACCTCTATGTGTATTGCTTTCTATAAAGGTCTTTAATACAAATCAAAGCAGAAAAACCCTACCAACTTGAAAACAAACCAAAATCGTCCCACGCAGAGGTTTATTGATCCCTTGTGATCTACCTGTCGCGGTCTAATATTTATTTAATAAAAAAGGGCAAAATAAAATCATTAAAACCGAAAGAAAATAACGTGAAAAAATATAGGTGGGCGTGGCTTTTTGCCCGCAGCCTCCAATGAGAAGGTCTGATATTACTGAATTGTCATCCGAAAATTTTCGAAACTATTCCTGGCAGATTGGTGGGCTTAAATATTCTTCTCTACCTCGTGTGGCGCATTGGCAAATGTCATTTCAGCGTCATCAAGGACAGACGGACATCGCTTAATCGACTTTTCTATGTATAAGGATCCAGAATTAATACATATATATTTTAATGTGTGTGAAGGAAAATTTTAAATTTTTTAGCTTAGACACAAACCTGCTAATTTAACAGAGCTCTGTTAAAATGCTAACATAGCTCTGATAATGGAATAAATCTTTGGTTTATGCATCAAAACTGCAAGATGGCAAAATAAAATTGAATAGGTTTTGTTTTTAGGGTATCCTTTTATATTTATCCCTACTTGGAATTTTTAACAGTGCGAGTTGGAACGAGATTTTGGGAATTTTTGAAATTTATATTTTGCGATTCTCTAAGGGATGAGACCATTTTTCTTGCAAACCAGAAAAGATGGCAAAATAAAAATGAATACAATATTTTGTAAACAAAACCCTTGGTAGTGATAATAACCGGACAAAATTACCGCGACGATGAGTGTCCGGTTATGAGAGGTTTCACTGTACCTTGTCTATCTGTAAAATAAATGTCAGAAAAGTTTACTCAAACTTACATTTTGAAAACTTCCACAGTATTTTTCTTAATTAGTTTTTCTTTAATGCGACTGGGTTGCATTAAAGGAGCAATACGCAGTAAAAAGTACAATACGATTAAAAATGTAATCGAATAAAAAATGTTATTTTAACAATTAAAGATTTCAAACCAAAAATAGTAACAACACTAATACAACTATAATAAATATAAAATTAAATATTAAACAAATATTTATTTGCAAAAAAAAAAATAATTCTTTTGTGCAACGCCTTTTTGCCAGTTTTCTGCTAGTTTAACAAAACAAAAAAAAAAAAAAAAAAATAAAACAATACTGTCTGTCATTTGAGGGGCTTAGAGCACGAGCGGCATAAGTACCTATTTTAAAAATATAGAAAAATGAGCTTAAAGTTAAAAAGCCATCAAAAATGAATGATGTTGTCTAGAAAGTAGTTTTTTGTTCTTGACAAATATTTTTTTTGCCCGTTTAAGATGACAGAGTTTATCATTTTACTACCATTAAAAAAACAACAAGAGGTCGTTTTAATACAAAAGGTTGTACTTATACCCTTTGTGCTCTCAATCTTTTATATAAATTTTTAGTTGATGAACTTGAAATGGTAGATCTTAGCACCTGATTAATATTTCGTTTTGCGCTCTTCTGCTCTTGTTATATGAAAGACAACACTAAAATTGGAAAAGTAGGGTGACTCGGCAGTGCTGGGTTTTGTGGTACAATTGTACCAAATTTGGTACAATCGAAACATCCGTGGTAACCTGGTACATTATATGCTTTTTTGGTATAATTTCATATATTTATTCACACATTTTTTAGGGTTCCGTACACAAAGTGTAAAAACGTAACCCTATTGTTTTCGCTACAATGTCTGTCCGTCTGTCCGTCTGTCAGCGCCTTTTATCTCTGGAACCGTAATAGGTAGACTCTTGAAATTTTCACAGATGATGTATAGCTGTTGCCGCTATAGCAACAAATACTAAAACTTATAAGGTGTTGCGATAGAGAGGTGTTATTCACGAATATGTGCCTATTTCGTGAACTGTAGGTGGGATACACTTGAAATTTACAAACAGTAATTAAAACTTAGTTCACTATATGAACAACTATAAAAAAAAAACTAAAAATTAAAGGGTGTTCCGATAGTGGTGTGATTTTCATGTATAAAGCCTAAGTCTTGAACCATAATAGTTAGATGCTTGAAATTTTCACTTAAGATGTCTAGCTGTTGCCGCTATAGTGGCAAATACTAAATCTTATAGGGTGTTCCGATAGAGAGGTGTTATTTACAAATATCTGTTTTTTTTCTTCAACTGTAGGAAGAATACACTAAAAATATGCAAGCAGTAATTAAAACTTAGTACGCTATATAAACACGTCTAAAAAATAAACTTAAACATTAAAGGGTGTTCCGATAGTGGTTTGATTTGCTTGTATAAGGCCTAAGTTTTGAACCATAATAGGTAGACTCTTGAAATATTCAGAGAAGGTGTGTAACTGTAGCCATTATAGCAACAAATACTAAAACTTATAGGGTGTTCCTAAAGTGACGTGTTATTTGCCTTTATATCTTTATTTTTTGAGCTATAGGAGGCAACCACTTAAAATTTGCAGACAGTAATTTAATCTATGTTCACGTTATAAGCAAGTCTACCATATTAAACCAAAAAATTAAAGGGTGTTCCGATAGTGAAGTGATTTGCATGTATGTATAGGGCCTAAGTATTGAACGGTAATAGGTAGACTCTTGAAGTTTTTACAGGAGGTGTATTATTATGGCCACTATAACAAATAGTAAAAATAAAGGGTGTGCCGACAGTGACATGATTTGTATAAACATTGACTAATTTGTTAACCATAATAGATATACTCTTGATATTTTTACAAATGGTGTATTACTATGACCCCTATAAAAACAATAAAAATGTAAAGGGTTTTCCGACAGTGACGTCTTTTGCATGTAAAACGACATATTTTTGAACCGTAATAAGTAGACTCTAACAATTTGTATAGAAGATATGTTGCCATTTCCGTTATGACAATTACTACAAATTAAAGGGTGTTTTGACAGTGACATGTTTTTCACGTTTAGTAACTTTGTGTTTTAATAGTAATAAGTAGACTCTTGATATATTCATATAAAGAAAATTGCCATGGCCGCCATAGCAAATAACAAAATTAAAGGGTGTTCTGACAGAGACATGATTTGTACGTAAATAGCATTAATTTTTGAACCGTAATAGGTAGACTCTTTAAATGTTTACAGACTAATATCTAATGGGTGTTCCATCAGTGATATGTTTTTCACGTATATTACCTTATTTTTTGAACCGCAATAGGTAGGCGCATGTATATTTTTATAGATAGTGTATTACCATGGCCGCTATAACAAAAACTCGTAAAATTTAAAGGGTGTTCCAACAATGATGCAATTATCATCATCACACCTTATGTCTGCATTCAGTGATGAAAAAAAAGCTGCATGCTGTTTTCTCGAGAGGGAAAAGTGCTAAGCTCCTGATAAAAAATTTCAATGGTTGCATTTTAACGGATCAGGAGACGTACGTGATGGCAAACTCTAAACAAATTCCTGGTATCCAATATTATACCGCAGAGAAAAAACTTGGTTGTGGTATGTCATAAGAAACATATCATGTTGTGTTTAAAAATGTATGGATGCGACTAACAAATTTTAATTGTTTTAAACAGTAATTTGGTCACGATAAACCAGTTTTGGTTAAAATTGAATCATTAAATTGTTACTTCTCCTAAAGGTTACCCGTTACCATGCTAACTCTTTAATTTAATTTCCTTTTTGTGGAGATGCTCAGAAAAGAACATATTGCTTTTGTCAGCATTTAAATTTAATAAAATCCAAAACAAATAAAATGAATGTCCTTCCTTTTTATGATTTGCCCTTAAAGAATGGGAAAATCAATGCGATACAATACTCCTACTTATCAAGTATTCACAACTAAATGAAAGAATAGTCCAAATATGCAGTGGTTGTGAATTCAACAAGGATTTCAAATGTAAATTTCATTTATGGTGCGATTTTTTCTCTCTCCAAATTAGCGTTTTATTTATAAATATTTATTTGATTTTACTAAAAAAAATATTGTTCCTTTTGTAGGAGGAAAAGAGCATCCATCCAGCAACGGAAGTTGTTTTTTAAATAATAAATGTATTTTTCTTAACATTTTTTACTATTAGATTATCGAGAAAATTCAAATGCAGAAACAGATTGAAACAAAAAATCGATACTTAAGTCATGGGCAAATCTGTCGCAAAAATTTATATACAGACATTTATTTTAAAATACTATTTGTTCTTTTCTAAACCTTGCTTTTGGGCTTTAAAGTAAAAATGTATGGCGTGGCTTTCAAATAAACATATTCCCCCTTTTAGGTTGATGCTTTTCGCCACCTTAGCGATTCAATCAATATTAATTACTTTAATTGAGTTTTATATTGTACTCCATCAATATACGACTTTTTCACTATATTTGTTGTCTATCGACCTTATAATCTTTTATATATTTATTTCCTATAGTTTTCTATAGATAGGCTTTCAAGGTCAATTTTTTGTGTAAATAAAAAGACTATTTATTTAACAGTTATTCCGACGTTTCGTTGGCAGTTTTTTCCAACATCATCAGGGAAATTTTTATTAAATCTGGCAACATTATAAATAAAAGAGGAAAACTTATTTCAGTTACAACAATAATCTAAATGATAAATAAATTTACTTACATATATTCTTTTTCGTCAAGTTTACATTATTCTAAATTTTATCACAGTTTTGTAAAAGTGGGACATCACTACACAAAACTTAAATTAATCAAAAATAAATGTAAAATTAACTTAAAAATAAAATATCACAGTAAATATATTCTTATTTGATCACAGTTGCTTTTATTACTAAACTATTGCTATGGTGTAGTTAGCATTTGTATTGTCTTTATCCTCTTTTGTATTTATTGCACTTTTTGATTTTTGTTGAATTCTCAAGCTTTCCAACGTATATCTCTTATTTTCCTTTTTCTCTTTATCTAGAATTTTAACTGCGTCAAAGTTTGGTAAGTGTCCGTTTTCTATGCAGTGTTGTGCAAGAGCTGTCGAATGTTTTCCTTTTTTAATATCAGCTTTATGTTCATCAATTCTTACGCCTAAATTTCTCTTCGTCGTACCAATATAAACTTTTTCACATTGCTCATTCGGTTTGCCATCACATTTAATTTGGTATACAACATCACTTTGTTCTCTACATTCTATCTTTGTTTTTGTTTTTGTAAATAAATGTTGTAATGTCTTGCTTGATCGATATGTAAGTATAACTTCTTTGTCTCTTATTACCTCTCTTATTTTTCTGTTCTCAGTTAATTTTGGAATAAATGGTAGACTATAATATTTTTTGGGCTTGCCAGATGTTTCGTCCGTTTCTTTTTCCCGTAGATTTGTTTTATTTGTTACTCTTTCTATCAGCGAATTTATTAGTGTCATTGGAAAACTGTTTTTCATTAATACATCTTTTAGTTTTAAAATATTTTCTGTTTTAAATTGTTCATTACTTATTTTCATAACTTTGTCAATTAGATTCGTTGCAGTGTTAATTTTCTGGTACATGGGTTGTGTTGAATTAAAGTTAATTAAGCGTCCCGAGGCTATTGGTTTCATATACCAATTAGTGCAAATTTTCTTGTCCTTTCTTGATATTTTCATATCTAGGTATGGAATTTCCTTGTCCTTTTCTCGTTCGATTGTGAATTTGAGTTTGTTGTGGTAATTGTTAAATGTTGTCTGTATTATTTCTTCGTCCTGATGTTTAATTATAGCAAATAAATCGTCTACATATTTTACAATTACCTTCATTTGAATATTTTTCTCTTTAAGATCGTCAATACTCTGCTTGAGTAAACTGTCAAGGACAATATCTGCTATAGTCGGGGATAGTGGATTGCCCATTGGCATACCATATATTTGATGGTAAATCGTGTTTCCATACATAAAATAATTGTTTTCAATTAGACAAATCTTAAGTATTCTCAGGAATTGTGTCCTTGGTATTTTAGTGTGCTCTTTTAACATGTCCCATTTTTTCATAATATTGCTTATAGCTAGGTGTGTAGGGATATTTGTAAATAATGATACCACGTCTAATGATATTAAAATTTCATCGTCATCCAGAGTTATTGAATCTAGCTTTTCCTTTAGTTCTATCGAGTTTTTGATATTATATTCTTCAGATATTATATTTTTCAAAATATCTCCAATATATTTCGATAATTTGTAGCAAGGTACTCCTACCGACGATGATATTGGTCGAAATGGTGTATCAGGCTTGTGAATTTTTGGAAGCCCGTAAAGTCTGGGAGCTGTTGCCGCGTTCGATGTTAATTTAATTTTTTCCATTTTACTTATATATTCCTTCTTATATAGGTCCATTATGAGTGTGTTATTTGTTTTCTGTAACTTTGTTGTTGGATCTATCCGCAGTTTCTTGTATGTATTTTTGTCCTCTAATAACTTTTCCATTCCAGCTTCATAATTTTTTCTGTATAATAAAACTGTTTTGTTACCTTTGTCTGCCTTTGTGATAACTATTTCTTGTTTATGTTCTCTCAATATTTTTCTGGTGTCCTCATAAATGCTTAAGATGAATTTCTCCTTTTTACAATTTTTTATTGTCCTTTTGTGCGTTAAAATTCTGTTTGCTATTTTTGATCTTGTCACATCCTTTTCCCTGTCATCAGTGAGAGTTTGTACCCATTGTTCCAAATCTGCTATTAAACCGATAGTTGAAAAATTATTTTTGTTAATTGGTAAAGCAAATTTCGTGCCTAATGATAGAAGCCATTTGCTCTCATCTGGGATGTTTATAGATGTCTTATTTACAAACCAATCTGGGTTAAACTTCAAATTATATTCTTCCAGTTTTCCCTTCCCTAAATTTTCGATTTTCGACATATGGGTTTTTCTATTTATTAGTTTAATATTCCTATATCTGTGTTCCTGCATCTTTATGAAATCCTTATATTCTTCTTTGCTAATTATTTGTGAAATCTTCTGCTTAATTTGATTATTTTCAGATTTTGTGTCATTTATGTTGTAGTTTGTTTCTTTTATCTCTAAATTCAGTAATTTGGTATGAAATTTTTGTTCAACTTTATCCAAGTCTCGTGATATTTTTGTTGTTGTAAATAACTGTCTTGTGATCTTCGTCGTGTTGATTAAATGTTTCGGAGTGAAACCTCTCCTTCTACAAGTTAATAAATATTTAAGTCTTTCTGTTTGTTTTCCCAACTTCTTCATATTTCTGCAGTATTTCTTAAGTAAGGAACAGGTTTCTACGTTGTACTTTTGCTTTATGTAAGTAAAAAAGCTCATTTTTGTCGCTAGTTTTAATATTTCAATTCGACGGGCCTTTCGAAGTTTTTTCACTATATTTGTTGTCTATCGACCTTATAATCTTTTATATATTTATTTCCTATAGTTTTCTATAGATAGGCTTTCAAGGTCAATTTTTTGTGTAAATAAAAAGACTATTTATTTAACAGTTATTCCGACGTTTCGTTGGCAGTTTTTTCCAACATCATCAGGGAAATTTTTATTAAATCTGGCAACATTATAAATAAAAGAGGAAAACTTATTTCAGTTACAACAATAATAACTTTTTATTTAAAATGTTTTTAGGTTATAAACAATAATAAAACGTGACAGTTAAAGGCAGTTAAATCGGTCAATTTTAGAGTGAGAATAAAATCACTTGAAGGCCGGTAAATCAGGATGGTTGACACCCCTTAAGCGATAATGACAATGACGCGCGCTAGTTCTTGATGCACCCAGGGTTGTCAGATTTTTATTTAATCTATTTTGCCATAATCGATGTGTAATATCGCCAAAATCACCAAAATATTTTTTTTAATTTTAAAAATATTTTTAATAAATCAGAAAAACTTATTTCTTTATAAAATAGCTAAAATTAGCCAAAAATAGGAAAAAATCGCCAAAAAATAATACTGTTTATAGTTTCACAGTCGATTTTTGGTGGAATTTATTATTGAAAGCGATCTTTCTATCCAGTTTTTAGCAGCATATAAATTTAAAAAAATCTCATTTTTCTTTAAAATTAATCACCTAATTTATAAAAAATATTATTTCAACTTAGAGAGAATAAAACGAACTTAGGCCTTACTTCAAAACTTCCTTCGTATTTAAAAAGTAAAGTATAAAAAATTCATTGGAATTACCAGCACATCAAGTACGAAACTGATGTAACTGCAGATAATAAGGTAGAATATCATCATTGTTATAATCTTAATAAAACAAAAATTTATTTTTTATATTGTGATTGATAAGGATCCATGATTTATAAGAAGCATGTCAGGATTTATAAGAATCTTTGAAAACAAGGAATTATAATTTGTGATGAAATGGAAAGATATTCATAAACTGTAAATAAAGTTTCCAGTTTCCAGTAGTAAAATCATCTTTAAACATAAAAATCAATTTTGCTTTTATTTATTTATTTATTTATTTATTTATTTACTATAATTAAAATTATAATAAATCTTAAGAACTGAAGCATTTTAATAGCTTAAATTTTTTTCATTATCTATTTTGATATTCCTTAATAAAATTTCTAATGTTGACCAGAAGCCAATGAAAAATCTTCAACAAAATCGCCATTTATTTTTAAAATCGCCAAAAAGTCGCCATGTCGCCAAATCAAAGATTTGATCACCAAATAAGATTGAAAATCGCCACGTTTAGCGAGAAATCGCCATATCTGACAACCCTTCCCAAAGCAGCTTACCACTACTTATCTTCCACAAACACTGTCTGTCTATCTGTCCTTTTTTTGGATTATTAAAACTAAAAATGGCAGAGGTACTTCACCAAAAGCCAGTGTGTGATAACATTAGCCTCCTCCAGGATCTGCAACGCGACCTATGTATAGTAACCAAAGCGCCAGGGTGTGATTGCCTTAGCTTCCTCCAATATCTGCATCGCGACCTATACCTTCGTATAAGAAGTGAGACTTCAAATTCAGCTAGGTAAAATTAATAAGAGTTTAATGGTGCTCCCCCAGTGAAAAAACTTGAGTTTATTGGTTCTTCTCCAGTAAAAAATTGAGTATAATGGTGCTCCTCCTAAAAGTTGAGTTTTTAAAATGGTGCTCCACCAATGTCCCACTTATTGAAATTAAAATTTCTGAAAATGACGCACACACGTGTTCCCCGACCCAGAGCTACTTTATGACTGTGCTCATTTTTGCTCCCTACTGTATGTATATCTTTAGAAGCAAGTATCAAAAACATAAAATTAAAGGGTGACCCATAAAAGATGCGAAAAAATTAAAATCTTGTACTTTTCGCGTTATATAATAAACAATCTTGACTGTTTATTTTATTTTTTTTTTTGTTGTTGTCATTACTTTTGTAATTTGTAACACACTAAACAGGTGTTCTATTCTCAAATTTGTTAGATTATCCAGCAGAAAAGAATAGCGGCATATTGCTGCTGTTTTTTTTTTTTTTTTTGTAAAGAAAGTTCATCAAATTTGAAATTTTTTTTGTAATCATGATTTAACTTAATTCTGTCTTTCAATTTATAAATAAAAAATAAACAAAGAATTATTAACATTCGTTACGTGTTGTTAATAGAATTGATGAAAAAAGTGAAACTGGAAAAACCAAATAAGAGTTAAATGGCTTAAAACAAATTTTTTCCTATAGCTCTTTACAAACGGAATTTGATAAATCTTAGAAACTACGTATATTAAATTTGTATACTCATAGACTGACGTACGTTGTGTACCCATACATATATGTACATACATATTTACCTTTTGGGATCTTGCTGAAGTTAATATTGGTAGACGTATGATTAATATTAATTAATATAAAATTTCTCTTAAAAAGACCATCAAGGCGTATACGCATTATACATATATTTTCACATAATCTTGTGTATGCAAATAATTTTATTTAACATTTATTTTCTTTGTTTTCTTATTTCCAGTGTGCAATTTTATCATACATGAAAGATGTGTCACAAATGTTGTAACGCCTTGTTCCGGCATTGCACCATGTATTATTAAGGTAAGTTTCACAAATATTTTTATGTTTATTGAATAATTAAAAGAAAAGAACATTTTTTATTTAAAGAATCCTGTTGCGCATTGTTGGTCGGAACCAACAACACATAAGAAGAAATTTTGTACAGTTTGCCGCAAACGTTTAGATGAAACACCATCCGTACATTGTATAGGTAAGGAATTAAACAAAAGTAAATTTATTTAAAAATATTTAAAACAAAATCTACAATGATACAAATAAAAACGTTTTTTAATAAAAATGCAATTTATTTGTTTGGGGAAAGGAGCTAGTTCCTATACGTATTTCACTGGTGGCTCAGGCCAGATCATCAGGAAATCTTTTTCCTAATATTCTGTAACATTATTCTATTAACATATACACTTCTCATTGTGTTTTGTAGAATTTTATTACTTACAGATATTCTTACAGAAATTCTCTAAAATTAGGAAAAAGGTTTAGATTATGGTTGGAATACATAAACTCTAATCTTAAAATTGAAGATTTATTGTGCAGCTAGAAGATAAATATTAACAATTTAGTTCCGTTATTTTATCGACACACAGTAGATGATTTGACCATCGAATGTTGTTTCTATTTATTATTGAAGAGAGGATGTTAAAGTAGAGCACTAACATTATAGCTACCTTTTCAATCCCTCCGTTTTTCAATGATTTCTGGTACCCGATTGGTAAATTTACTTTTATCTTACTTTCGTTGAGTCTCGCGCTAACACCAGACTTTACTCTCAACTATAGTGGAGAGTCTCTTGTCTTGGAGTCTCTTGTTATTGATAGCATTTGTTTACGGCTTAAATTTCACTTGGCGTCCACATTTAACATGCATCCCCATTTGGTAAATGCCGCAAAACGCATTTTAAAACTTTTTGTGAGAATTGTGAGATTTACATTAACACATTTCATTTTCTTGCAATCTTACATGGAAATAATAATTCAACGAGTCATAGTCAAAATCATTCCCAAAACAAAGCTTCGAATCAATAAATATTTAAGATCAATTGTTTGCTGGCGTTTCTCGTAACCTTTTGAGAAAAGCTTCATTCAAATGCATTATTAAAGTGTTGAAGCGCTCAGTCAATAAACTAATCGTTTCAAATAATGTCATCAGTAGCTTTACCTATTGATGCATTGTGAGTTAAGGTTTTTTATTTCAATTACTGAAAACAAAAACCAAATTGAAATGATTCGCTTTTAAAGATTACGCGTGTTTTTCAACTCATTTGTGCGATTGTATGTTAAACTGACAGCTGACAAAATAACCTCAATACGAAGCGGAAGCAATAAGGCGAAAATATTAAATTTTTTTTTATAAAGCTTTATAGTTCGACTTCCATTTAAGGCGAAAAATTGTCAAAATCCATATCACAAAATTGATAACTTTCGCCTTAATATTTCCCCACCGTAGTGAGGCTACCTGATTAATGTGCCTTGGGAGATAAGAAATTAAAAACATAACCAGATGGACATAATAATATTTTATTTGATACCTATTACTGGGCTGTCTGGTTGTCGAATTTTATTTCTTACAATATTGTAATATTTTGTTCGATTTTGCTTTGATAGCAATCCACACCAAGGACCCTTACGTTTTAAACTTTTAAGAATTTACTAATTGTAGTTTCCTTCAATGAAATTTTTATTGGAATTTTTTTTATGCAAGAACTGTTGCAAACTGAAAAAACCCGTTCACAATTCATGGGAAATTTTTACAATTGCATAAATTTGCAATCTCAAATGCATAAGATTGTGAATTGGGCTATAGTGTTTGACACAAGGTCGTGCAATAACCTAGTATTAATTTATTCAAAAATAATCCAATTAATTTCATTTACAAATTTGTACTTTACTAGCTAACCCCGGTGCGCTTCGCTACATCCAAGCACAAAAGAATACAATAAACACTTGGAAGAAAGGTATGTTCAACCTTCAGCTCGAAAACGCACGCTATTCTCACGTAAAAACTTTCATTTTATATGCAAAGTACGACGCACACTGTTCCCACCTAATTTGTTTCTTCCTAAACTATGCGTATTAACACTATAATAATATTATACTTTGTACGGGAAATACCACGTGCACCATCCTTATCTAGTCTGTGTTTTGTTAGACTACGCACATTAGTCTGATGGTTCCTTGTGTACAATTTGTATTTTAGTTCTCTGTTTATAGACTCTATTTATTATAGTTCTCTAGGTACACGACCTATAATTGTTTTACTTTATATGGAAGGTACCACGCCCACCGTTCCAATCCAGCCTGTGTTTTGTTTGACTATGCAGATTAGTATGGGGGTTACTTGTGCAAAGTTTTAAGATTCTACATATTGCAGATCTCCAGGTAGACGATAATAATTGTTCACTTTGTATGGGAGGTACCACACCCACTATTACAATACAGCCTGTGTTTCGCTAAACTATGTATATTAATAAGGGGTTTACTGGTACAAAATTTCAGATATCTACTCATTATAGCTCTCTAGCTACTTAAAAAGTGGGTGTAAAAGTAGGCGTGGTAAATTTTTCTTTCCGTAAAAACCCTAGTTGGGTTACAATGAAAATTTCAAAAATTATCGTCAAATCGGTGCAGCCGTTCTGAAGTGATGCGATTACCAACGAACAACATTTGATTTTTTTTAGATTTCCAATATTTCAAGTCTGTTTTATATCAACTCATACATACATAAATACATATGTAGGTAAAAATCAATATAATATTGTGATTTCTTGTTTTTTAGTTTGTGAATATTACGCGCATTTTGAGTGCCAAGATTTTGCTGTACCTGATTGTACAGAAAATGCCACCTACGTACCCGGAAAGGAGCTATTAAATGTTAAACATCAAGTAAGTTTAAAATTAGTCATATATTAAATAATTATATTTTATTATTCGAACTATTTATTACGATACAAATGAAGTTTTGAAGTAAGGCTTAAGTTCGTTTGGTTGGTTGGTTAAATAGATCATGTTTATAACTAAGGAGATGAATTGAACTAAGGACCTGAACTGAACTAAGAAGCTGATATGAGTTTAATGTGGTGATCAGCCTACTTCGCTCAGTTCAGTGAGTGTTTCAGCTGAACTAGTTCACTCATGAACTACACAACTCTAATTCATATGCCTGATATTCGGTCAAGAATATTGCCTTTCTTTCAATATTTATTAGAGTAATGTAACTACGATCGTTAAGGATGTTATGGGCCAGGTGGTTGGGATGAGAGTCAAGTTATTTAAAATACTTTGCCGCATATTTTACGATTTCTGTTAGTGCTTAAATTTTCTTTCTACCTAGAAGGCAAAATAAAATGTTTTGAAACTACTGTGCATTGTAACTTTAAGTTTATTAATACAACAATACGAAGCTCCTGGTAACACTCAGTGTCTTTGGCAGGAATCTAAACCACAACCCCAGACTTATACAATAGTGCACTACCAATGAGTCTATCCAACCATTACAAATATTATAAGAATTTTAGAGAGAGAAAAATCTAAATATGGTGGTTTAAGGTCTGACACATAAATATTACACAGTGCAACACAGAAAAAAAATAACCATATACGGACACCACTACGTGATAAAAGACCAAAAAAAAAAGACCCCTGTCTCGCAGTTTTGCCCAAAGTCCTCCAGGTTTTTTTTATGGGCCCTCAAAGATGTGGGGACTGGATGTTATTTTGCAAAAAATTATCATTTACTCAAGCTCATATTTTGCAAACCGTTTGAAATTTTGATATACTCTCTGAGGCAAAGTTGTAGCTCTTATCATAAAGAACAAAAATTGTTAACATATAAAATCAAAAAAACTTCATCTTCAAGGTCAAAATCGCAAAAAACTTTAAAAAATTCAATTTTTTTTACCTTTTTTCCCCTGTTCAGGTCCATAGGTAGCAAACCGTTCAAAATTCAAGGAAACAATCAACTACAAAAATGAACCTAAGATCTCAGTAAACAACTTTCTAGAACATATGAACTTCCTAGGAATGATTCTTAACACCGTTTAGGTAGCGCTTAGGCCCCACATCTTTGAGGGCCCATAAAAAAAACCTGGAGGACTTTGGGCAAAACTGGGAGACAGGGGTCTTTTTTTTGGTCTTTTATGGTCCGTATATGGTTATTTTGCCATGACTTAAAAAATTACACAGTGTGTTATATAACTTAGAAACGTATGATGAGTTCACAATTTGTAAATAAAAAAGAAACTCATTTTGAAAGTTTCTTTTTAAAGCACGACTAGGAAAATATTATAGCATTAAAATAGCAAACAATATTTTTGTAAATAAAATTCTTTGCATTTTATAGCATCACTGGCGAGAAGGCAATCTTCCATCAAATTCAAAATGTGTTTATTGCAAAAAGACCTGTTGGTCGTCAGAGTGTCTAACAGGTGGGTTGTAAATTATTATTTTATAAATAAAATTAAATCAAAGCAAATTTTCTGAAATCTCTTTGTAATTGCAGGCTATCGTTGCGAATGGTGCGGTTTGACCACACACGCTGGATGTCGCATGTACCTGCCAACCGAATGTACTTTCGGTTGTTTACAACCGATTTATTTACCTCCGCATTGTGTTTCAATTCCACGTACCGAGGTGCCAATTAAAGAAATTATGGGTGTTAGAAAAACCGAATCCGAATCAAATTTAGTTCGTGAATATTCGTGTCGTAAGTAAAATATTAAAAATAAAATAAAAATAATTTACAAGAAAAAAAATTAAATTAAATTAGACAAACAAACCTTATTGTTGTTACTACAAGTTGTTGTAATAATTTAAACAGCAAAATCAAACACAATTAAAAATATTTGACTTAATCTTCAGTTCCTCATTTTCACTATCAGCCACATTATTTAACTTTTCTTTTAATAAACATTTTTCCAAACGCAAACGTTCAACATTCATTTAATGTTTATGTTTCATGAAGTATTTTACGTTCGTTTAATGTCTGTGTATTTTTGTCTTATTAATGTTGTCGAAATAAATGCTCGCTCTACAACAATTTCACATCATATCATCATTCATGTCATAACAAGAACATAAAAATATCATCATTTTGATACAAAAGTTTTAATTCCATTAAACAAACACTACCAATTCTACATCATTTAAAGCACATCTTTTGAATTGAAAGCGTCCCCTGCAAAAAAGGATGGCAAAGCACAATCATATTTTATGTTTTTAAATCATTTTGTTTAATTTATTTTAATTTAAATCATAAAATCTTTCTGTACTATATTTACTTTTGTTTCTGTTTTAAAAAGTTTGCAGATTAATTTGTACTTTGTTAGGAGTCAATATCATTTTACAACTTGGGTTTTTTATTTTTATTTATTTATTTTATTTTTTGCCTTGTGGTTTTTGCAATGCATTTTAAAAATTGTTTAGGAGGGCTTATAGGGAAATAACCTATCAAACCACAAGGTTGTTTGTGTCCTTTTAAGCCCACCTCGTTTCTCAGTTGTTTCCGGTTTGCTTTCACTTATTCCCGCCTAATTATTATTAATAACTTTGTACTTTTTGGCTGTCGAATTTCGTTCTCATCAATTAGATCATGTAATCGCTAGCTTTTAGACTAAAGCAAGCCATAAACGATGCGACGAGTTGTACAACCAATTCTAGGAATCAGTTGTATGCGTTCCACAAACGATAAAAATTAGTGTGTAATTTCATGTACAACTTAATATTCTCGCGTATGCTATAATTGACATCGTCCGCAAATAATACTTGACATTCAATGTTAACTGCAAGGTGGTCATAACATTACTAAACACAAATACTACATAAAATCATCGTAAGCGAGAGGCAGACAAACGTTGCGACATGTTGGTACAACTTAACAAGAAATCAAAACTTTTTGAACTTTTATATAAACAACACACAATTTTAATACAATCAGCTCATATATGTAACAACTCGTGTGCAACTCGCGTACAACCTACTGATTTCTGATTATACAACTAGTTGTATCGTCCGATTTAAGTATTGTCTGTTTTGCTCAATTTAATGCCAGTGTCCTTTAGGCGTTGACTAGAAACACCATTTCCTTTGATTTTTCTCTCAGTCAGATGTTATTTAATATTGTCATCACCTAGTATTTTACCTAAAAATTTTTTTCACTCCCCTACCTAAAGGATTCTTATGCACCAAACTAGCTTAATAAAAAAGTGGATTTCTCCTGTCACTTTTTTAGATTTTTTAAGTCTAATTATTGTCATGACCTAAGTTTCTACCACACCATTACCCAGTGCAACTTGGGACTCAAGCTCAAACAACAAAATCCAGAAGAGCATCTGCTGCTTCGTCTCTCTATACACAAGAAATTTTTCTCTGTCATAATTGAGCTGGAGTCGAGTTACAAAAGTTTTAACCTTTAAGCACCTTCCGGATCTTTCTATTTCCTTTTAACTTGTGCTTACTTACTTACTTATTACTTAAGTTGGCTCTACAACCTGTTGTTGGTTTTGACCTGCATAATAAATGATTCCCAAGCACTTCGATCTTGTGCGAACTTTCTCCAGTTAGTTATACCAAGGATAAGCATGACTTGGTCTATCCACCGGAGTCTCGGTCTTCTCTGTCTGCGTTTTCCGTGGTAGTAATCATCCATCACCTTTTTGGCTGAAGCGTTTGTATTCATTCGACCGACATGACCCAGCCAGCGCAATAGCATACAGCTCACGGTTCGTTCGAAGTCTATACGCCTCGTTAACACAGATCGGGCCCTAGATTTTGGAAAAAAAAATTTCTCTCAAAAACGCCGAGTAACGCTTCTTCTGCTTTGGCAAGTACCCACGTTTGTGCGCCATAAAGAAGCACGGGTAGAATAAGCGTGTTGTGCAATGTTAGTTTAGTTCACCGGGAGAGAACTTTACTCCTAAACTCTCTGCTTAGCCCGATGTAGCATCTATTTGCCAGCACAACCCTTCGCTTTATTTCGATGTTGACATCATTATTTCTGTTAATGGCGGATCCGAGGTATATAAATTCTTCGACTACCTCGACGTTGCAACTACCGGCCTTCACAATGTCACCTTTCCGGCATCGCGACGTTTGCCTAGCAGATGTAAGCGGAAGTTTGGATATGTTCTCTTTTATCAATAGACCCATCTTCGCTGATTACTTCTCATTCTGAAAAAGAGCACCCGTTACACCTCTATCTTCCCGACGATATCAATGTCTTTGGCATATGCAAGGGTGATGTGGCCTTTGGTGTTTAGTGTGTCTGTTTTATTAACTTCTGCTTTTTCCAGTATTTTCTCCATCACTATGTTGAAGAAGTTACACGATAAGCTGTCACCCTGACGAAGACGTCTTGTAGTGTTCAATGGCTCGAAGAGGTCGCTTACTATTTTTACTGACAATCTAGTGTTAATCAGAGTCGTTTTAAAAATACGTACGTACAAGTTTTTGTGGGAGCTCATACGCACACATTGTTTCAAATAATTTTTCTCTTATCGGCGTGTCGAAGGCAGCTTTATAATCCATAAAAAGATAATATGTATCTCTTTGCTTTTCATGATAGGGCTGAATAAGTTCGTCGTGTTTGGTCTTTAATCTTATGCACAATATGCCAGATAGAATCTTATATAAGCGATAGATAGGAGTGAATTGGGCATAGTCCGCTGAGGTTCCAATCATCAGGTATGCTTTCATACTCCCAGATGGCGCAGACTAGCTGATGCATGCACTTTATCAGCTCTGCTCCTCCGCTCTTATACAGCTCTGCCGTTATTCCGTCTGCTCCTGCGGCCTTGTTGTTTTTAAGGCTGCCAATAGCTGCTTTGATCTCATCTGGGGTGGGGGATAAACATACAGCTTCATTATATATGATTGGTTGTGGGTTGCTTCGTTCACATGATTTTTCAGCTGCTAACAAGCTGGTGAAATGTTGTTTTCAAAATCCACCGCACACTCGGCATATCATCTCTACACGAAGTTATGCCAGTAGACAAGACTTTTGATTGTTTCTTTTACTCGTTGGTAGAGTTTTCTCGCGTCGTTTCTCCCATTTCCGTCTTTCAAATTCTATTTTATTCTTTCCTCATTATACCATTGGTTCCTTTAAGGCCACTTTCGGTAAACAATTTCTTCTTCGGCCGCTTTTATAACGGAAGTTGAGTTTCGGCCGCTTTTATAAGAGAAGTTGAGTTTACTTCGTGGAGTCGGCTGTGAATGTAGCTTATGAACGTCTAGCTTTCTCTAAGGAGGTTATTGTGTATTAAAACTGGAGATGGAATGTTATCCAGATTTCATACTAGCAATACTTCTTTAAAGTTTATTTCGCGATTGGAAACATCGTCGTCACAGCGATCGTTTTACTAATCTATACATTTAAAAAAATAGTAACTCATTTCCTGTCTGTCTGTCTTTCTGTCTGTGTTCGCATCACGTAAAAACTACTGGATCTATTTTAACAAAATTTTGTCTTAGTATCCCTATTCCAAAATTATCTTATTTCCTTCGAACACGATATTGCAAGGACGCTGACAATGTGGCTGGCACAGCTAGTTGATACGAATCGAATATTCAACTTTTGATTTCTTGCATGCAAACATCCTGTTTTCGTAGATATATTTTTGTTTGAAAAGCCCTCATTATTGCAAGAGATACTCCATGCACGAGTCAAGTGTAATAATTTGCATCTTTTTCGATAACGAATAATTCTTGACAACCTTAGCGAAAAGGGATTCATATTGTGAAAAGTGACTGTTTGTATAAGAACATCACGTATTTGAAAGATATTAGTAGTAGTAGTAGTAGCATTTAAAACAGCGACTATTGATTGCCGTTAGATGCTTATGATCATCTTATCTTGCTATATTCCCATAATGAAATCATCTCTTATGATCAGCCTTAGACTTTTTTGAACACGATTTCCCTTTACTCATTCCACCGTTTGTTTTTTGTTTCTTCCTGATGTGGACCCAAATTACCATCCTGGTTTAAAACAAAACAAAAATTTGTCTTAATTGCAAATAATTTGTTCGATTAAGTCTGCTTTAGGTCATGGTAAACGTATTGCAACCAAACCATAAAACACCCCAAGACAACTGGGTCCGATTCCGCTGATTCCCTTTGCCTTGACTGCCTTGGTTTATGAGATCATTTGCTGCGAATGATGATGAAACGATGTGTGTATGGTACATTGGCCACACTTGTACGAATTCATACAATTTTTTCGTCCGAACGACTAGATCGAGCTGAGGTGTTTCCACGATATACTACTCGGATTGTTGGAACTGCTTGGGCAAATGTCAAATTGTGTGCCAAGATGGTCAATATTCATGTTTAGCTCGGTGCACCTAGAATATAAAATTCATTCTGTTAGTGAAAACTGAACTTGAGTATTAAAAAGTCTGAAAACTTTTTTTTTTAATTTTTTTTTATTCTTAATTTTCTCCTTAATTTTAACTTTTTGGTTTTTTTATATTTTATATTTTATATTTTAACATTTTTAATTTATTTTCTTTTTTCCTTTTTTATGCAATATTTTTTCGATTGTTTTGCTTTTACCGAAAACAAAAACAAAATATTTCTTTTACAAATATTTAGCCGATGAATTTGAAAATATTGAAGTAGCAGAGGAAAGTAATGTGGTAAATGATCACCGTCTTATAGTTGAGAGAAAACGAGCTAATAGTACATCCGAATTAAGTTTAAGAGAAATTTTATTATTACAAAGACAACGTTTAGAACAATCAAAACAAAATTTTTTTCTTTCATCTTCACCCTCCTCGTATGCACCCTCACCCTTACCGACAACAATAGCGGGCGAAATTACCGCAACTACATTGGCAGCGGCAGAAGATGTAACGGAAACACGTTTGGAGAATGGTAAAAATATTGTTGTTGATGATAGTGAAGTAGCTGAAAGACACGCACAAGAGAGAGAACAGCAGCAGCCCAGACAAAAGGAAGAGCATACAAATGCCAATGATTCAAACGATGCAACAGAATTGGATGCCAATGACGATAGCGCCCTACAAATAAGCCAAACCAACTCGTACTCCACACACAAGTGCCAAAATACAAAGAACGTTATAAAATCTTCTTCAGCCTCGTCGTCTTTGCATTTATTTTACACGAATATAGCGCGTAAGATACCATATCATGGTAGACGAAAACATCTATCCTCTAATACCGACGATGAGGAGGTGGATGCGGGAGTCTGTGATGTAAGCGGTGGTGATATCAGTGATGATTATGATCACTGTGATGTTGCTTTAAAAAAGAAAGATGGCAAAGCTGGCACAGCTGGCACAGCTAAAATGCAAGCATTGAGGAAAAAAACATCTTCTAGAACTGGCATTGATTGTGATTATCATGTTGGTGATGTTGATGTTGAAGGCGGTATGGCAGCCCAAGAAGGTTTCTATGAAACTTCCGATACTGGCGGAGAATTGACCACCGATGATATTGATTCAAGTATGAATCTTATAAGTAATTTAAGTTATAATAGCAGTAATAGCAATACATCTATAGAAAATCGTAGTAGCTGCGATAAAATTAAAAATGCACAAAATTTAAAATTGTCTTCGGACGAGCCAGTGTCAAAGGATAGGCATCCAAGGAGGACAGTTAACACTGTGCAAAGTAGTTGCAGTAGCAATATAGATGCTGCTGCTACGTCTCATGCTACTACAAAAACAACTACACAAAAGACTGGAGCTATATCAAAAGCACAAAACCCTGTACTCTGTCCACCAAAAGGACAACATACAGGTGGTTCTGTAAGCTCACCCAATTCAAGTTATTGTTCTTCAGCTTCTCCCATACCACCTACCACCACCTCTACAAAGAAACTTAGTACTCAAAAGGCTCAATTGTCGCCGGTAGGACGTAGCAAATCATTTCAAGAGCCCGGCGTTAAAACGCACTTAACCAATCCGCGCCAAAAGAAATATGCACGTTTCTTTCAACGGCGTCGTTCGAAACGTTCCAATGCCGGAAAGTCGGACAGTAAAAATATTCACAGCAATTATAGTCTTGATACTATGTATCAAAATATTGAAATTACCATACAAGATGAGGATGGCAATTATCAGCCGTATGATGATAATTACGATACCCGCAAGTGTAGACGCCAAAGTCGTACTGATGATCTCGATGATGCTGATGCCGACGAGGAGGAATATGATGAGGATAAGGAGGTGCTAAAAGAGTATTCACACATTCTGGACAATCGTCTTAGGCCACATGGACATACAATGTATGGAGGTGTGGCTGGCTGTCATAGTGATGATGGTGGCGGCGATATAAGCGATGCTGCTAGTTCACAAAGTCGTTCGCATCTTAGCGAAAGTGATCATGTATTTGGCAAATTAATCAAACGTATGCGCCATTTATCGTTAGGTTGGCGTAAACCGCGTTATCACAAACGTAGAGGTGATTTATCTTGAATAACTATTTTTAAAACAATGTAAAAAACACTATGTATTTGAGAAAATTAACCGCATTTAGTTTTGAATTGGATTTGTTTTATGTTTTCTTGTTATTTTTTCGTTTCTCGATACCTAATAATTTTATTTTTTATCTATTTGTTATTTTCTACTTAAAATTTATTTACAAAATTAATCAGCAATTAATCATTCAATAAGCTGCTATTTGTTTTTTTTTTTTCTTTTATTGGCACACTGTAATGCAACTCATGCTACAACAACAGGAAATGAGAGAGATACAAAATATTCTCTAACTAACATTTCAAATAGCTTTCAGAACTATCACTTGACACTAATCATTTCAAATATCGAAAACATTTTAATTTTATTACTCGCAATCGTATCTCATTTTGCATGTTTATTGTGAATTTTTTATCGAAATAATATCAGAACTAATGAAATAAGTACCGTTAAAGGAAAGCAAATATGTCTTAAAGATTTTTCGGATTTGATCTTGGCCAATTATTTGTTGTATTTTTTGTATATCTGTTTTGAAAGCGTGTCCCGAAATTTACAAAAAAATTGAGTTAAATAGAAAATACAATTCTTGAGTGTATTTTATATGATCTTTGCCTCTGTTTCAAAATAACGCTAATTAATTTTGCCGTTCTTTTGTCTGTTATACTCTTCTATTATTTTATATACAGGCCTGTCGCAGAAATTCATTTCTATCGAAAGTTTTTTCAATTCCGAAAAAGCTTCTTCAGAAAATCAAAATCGACAAATTTCCTCGAAATGAAACCACTTTTAATTTCATGATCGAATTCGTATTTTTTGTATGTGATAGTACAAACACCAATTTAAAACTTTCTTGTTTCAATGAAGAAAATAATTTGTTAAGCTTTTAGCTAAATTTTTATTTTATTTTGAAATAATTGAAGCAATATGGTAAAGAAATATGGTTCTAAACCATAGCCAGAATCACCCAATAGCCAAGATTTGTATTGCCATTTGAATAGTTGTCAAGAATAGTGTTCCGTGATCTGCTCATATGCCAAAGAGATTTATCTTCAGATGGCTTACAGAGCTTGACATGTGTGCCCGGTATTTGAAATTTCTGATAAAAATGAGCCTTTGAATTTTCTATTTCTACTGCCATCTGCAGGTTTATCCAGTGTGGGCATAAAACATTCTCCGCCGCATTTATTACCGTCCATATCAACGTTGAAACCGCACTCCTCCCCAAATTAATATCATTGTCCTTAGCTGTCAGTAATATATTTAATCATTTATGTTCTTGTGACAAATGTACACAATACTTACCTATAACACCTTGAAACGAATCTGTGGCCAAAAACCGCCACAGTAACGACCAATTATACAAGTGGTCGTCACTTGTATAATTGGTGGAATTGAAGAATTTTTAAGATGATGACTCAGTTTGTTTAAAACCATTACAAACGCTTCTTTGCTTAGTCTATAATAACTTATAAACCTTAAAACGCATATGTAATTACATTTATATGCAGTATGTCTGATTATGGCAAAAATAAGAACACTTACAATGCGTTTGGATAAGATTTCTCAATTTTTCGGCGGTGTGTTGTCGTGTTTGTGCAGTCAAAACCGCAACGATTGAAACTTCAGGCATTTTTTTGTTTGAAACTTAATAATATAAAAATTTGTCTGTTCTATTTTTTATTTTCTTCTTTAATGTGTGAGCAATATTCCCACATTTAACTTAAAACTCACAAAACTAGAATTTATCCGAATGGAGCAAATCAATCAAAGTCTGAAGAAGGCAAAACAAATTCGATCGAATTGAAAATTCGTAATCAAAACCATTCCGAAAAATTTCTGTGACAGGCCTGATAATACAAAGTTGAAAAGGTAAGGCCATGGGTCCAATCTGTATTCATAACATTTTAAGAAAAAAATATTAAGACTGATTCAAAAATGACGGATTTCTGAAGTCTGAAAATCCCTTTTTTGGAAAACAGTATTACGAAAATAAATATATAGTACTGGAGGGCCATTGCACCCCCAGAATGGCTTTTCTACGCCAATGTTGTTCGCCTACTATAAAAGAAATTACATATATTGAATATTAAAATTTATTACTCAAACATTTTCTTAACATAATTTCATTACTAGTTGCCAATTGTGCAGTAAACATCAACCCCGTCTCCATAAGACATTAGCATGTCTTAACAAGAGTCAAACTTCATACATGAGAAGATTTATTGCAACTGTGTGTGTGTATTGTAACTGTGCGTGATTATCTGACAGTTCATTTCATGAAATTGTTTTGATGAGATATCTCATGACAACGTTCTCATCATAACCCCTCGTCTCCATTAAACATTAACATGTCTTAACAAAAGTCAAACTTTATATAAAAAGAAAAAAATATTTTTAATACTGATTTTTTTCTATGAAGTTTGACTTTTGTTAAGACATGTTAATGACTAATGTAGACGGGGGTTCTTTGTTCTGATCATAACCCCTCGTCTCCATTAGACATTAACATGTCTTAACAAAAACTTCATATAAACTTCATATAAAAAAAACATATTTTAAATATTATTTTTTTCTATGAAGTTTGGCTTTTGTTAAGACATGTTAATGGCTAATGGAGACGGGGATTAAATTTCATGGCACTGTAATTGAGGTTTGCATGTAACAGAATTCTCTCTGGGATTGAATCTGACGTTTGTTAAGATAAATATCTTAGATCTCATGCCAAGTGTAGACAACTAAAAATCACCCGAAGTATTGAATAGTGGGCACCGAGTATCGAGTATTTGATACTTTTGGTACACTCAATACACATAAGTAGTTAATCGTAGTGCTGACAAAGTATTGAATAGTGGGTACCGAGTATTTAATACTTTGTTTTAGGTACTTGACTAGTATTTTTCGAAATAAATTAAATAGAATATTTGACGACTATGTCCTTAAATTTCCATAGCTGATATGTAAACGCAAGTATTGAGTAGTATTCAG
Source organism: Phasia obesa (assembly GCA_949628195.1). Taxonomy (NCBI): domain Eukaryota; kingdom Metazoa; phylum Arthropoda; class Insecta; order Diptera; family Tachinidae; genus Phasia; species Phasia obesa. The sequence continues at coordinate 72,260,754 of OX451215.1, forward strand.
TACCCAATCGGAAAGTAGTGAGAAGTATCGAATAATGGAAAGTAGTAGTAATTGCCAGCACTACCAAAGTAGATAGACGCGAAGAATATCGAAGAGGGATGTAGAGATTCAGAAAATGTATTCCATGCTGCTAGTGTCTCAATTAAATTTTTCCTAGTTTTTTTTAAATAATTTTTAAAAAAATATTTATTCACCACTAACAGTAGTTAGATAGAATAAACAAACTTAAGCCTTACTTTAATGACTCATCTATATTACAGTGGCCGCTATAACATGTCATAAAATTAAACATATAGGGTGTCCCTATATAAGACGTGATATTGTTCATTCTTTATTTTTTAAATCCATGTTTGAAGTGGGCATCCACCCGTCTGTCTGTTTGAAAGTCGTTTATTTGTGCAAGAATAGTTTTAAAATCAGTTAAAATTACAAATATATAAATAAACATAATATATACATACATATATATAAACATGTTTGTCAAACTTTAGGTTGGTTCGACTTATCTGACTAAGGTCTAAAGTGTTTTACGTATTCATGCAATAAACATATTTGTTGCAGTTCTTAAGGACTACGAACGCCGAAATAAAACTTATTAGGGACATAGGCGAGTCAGGCCTTTTCCTCCTTTCATCTTTTCTTCCCTTTTCCCTCTCGTGCCACAACAAATCAGACTGGGTGCCTAGTCTGCTGTGAAGAGAATAATTTTAGGACTTGCTTTCCTTAAAACTATTTTTTACAAACCTAACAAATGAATGATTTTTGTGCTAATCTAAAAATAATTGGAATTAATGCTAATAACTGTATTTGTGCTCTTAACCCTAAAAAGCTTAATTTTCTCTTAATATGTTTCAATAAATTTAACTAAAAATTTTATTTATGTTTCATTAGCTCGCAGTATATCGGAAGAGTTTAGCAGTGGTGATACGCCACGTTTTAAGGATGAAGAATCTGTGGATAGAATTGAGGCGATGGCAGCGGTGCCAGGCGGTAGTGCCGCTGGCTGTAGTAGTGGTGGTTCATCCTCGCATCATAGACCGGATTCACAATCAACACATAAATCGGATAAATCAGAAAAAGAGAAGGAGAAAAAAGAAAAGGAACGTGAAGAAAAGGATATAGGTATGTATAAATCTGAAGCTTCCCTGATTAGTTTATAAAAATAATTTATTTATTTTATTTATTTGTTTTTAATTGCTGTTGCAAAATTAGAAGCCATTAAAGTATTTGATGGCAACAATTCATTTAGACGCCAACTATATCGGGTCATCATAGTACCTCGTACATACACGTTGGAACAGTTGCTAACAACCGCACTAAGAGCATTTCATATATCGCGTGATCCAGGTGTAAGTTACGATTTATTATTACGAATTGTTTTCCTTTTATTGCTTTATAAAATTTTTTTTTAATATTTGTTTATTTTATAGGCATTTTATTTAACCGATTTATATGCACCAGCTGGCATGGAAGATGCGGCTTTGCAAGATCCCAATCCTGTGCTCAGCCTAAACCATTTGGAGGGTAAACGACCAGCTATATTTGTAAGGTTTCATGATAGGGATAATGGCTTTGTGCGTGTTTATCCTGGCAAATTACAATGCTCTGTTGAAGAGCCATATGTTAGTGTTCCTGTCGATACTACGACCACTATTAAGGATTTGATACGTGATGCTCTAGATCGTTTTGGCTTAGCCGATAATCAAATCGATGATTACAGGTGAGTTTCTCTTTTTTATTCTTTAGCTGTTTGTTTTTTTTTTATCTGAATTATTTTTTTTTTTCTGTTTCAGATGTTCCCAAGTATTATTAGACAGTGGTGTTACTGAACGCATTTTATCTATAGCTGAACGTCCTTTGAATATTATGAAACAAATGGGCAAAGACTCTACACGTCAAATGGAATTGATGCGTTTTTACATGCAACACAGCCAAGATCCTCATGGTCCCAATATTGCTTTGTTTGTGGGTAATTTAGATCCTGGCAAATCTCAGCGAAAATATGAGGATTTCCTTAACAAATATTTAAATGAAGATAGTAAATTTACTGATATTGGTCCAATTTATTACGAATATGGTTCGGTTGTTTTGACTTATGAAGATGCCCAAAAAGCGGTTGGTTATACATATTCGATCCTATTGAGCTGTTTCTATGGGTTTCTATTTCTATTTCTGTTGCAGGTACGAGCTTTTTATATCTTGCGAGAAGTTCGCTGGGATGGCAAAGATCTGTTGGTCATGCTGTTGCCAAACATTGAACCCAGCATGGTGCCCGCCGATATAAATCCTCTGTTGGTGTTTGTTAATGTTAAATCTGGTGGCTGTCAGGGTTTGGAATTGATATCGAACTTTCGAAAACTCCTCAATCCCTTTCAAGTATTTAATTTAGAAAATGGTGGACCATTACCAGGGTGAGTGTATTTGTATTTGATAAAAAGTCGGTCTTGAATAAGTAAAATATAATTAATTTAAATATCTTTTTCAGTTTATATGTATTTCGTCATATACCTCATTATAAAATCTTAGTGTGTGGCGGTGATGGCACTGTGGGTTGGGTATTACAATGTCTCGATAATGTGGGACAAGACTCGGAATGTTCTAGTCCACCCTGTGCTATATTGCCTCTGGGAACGGGTAAGTTTGTTTATTATTATTTTTTTTTTTAACTTGCAAAAATATGTATATAAAATATTATTTTGTAATTGAAAAACAAAGGTAACGATTTGGCTCGTGTTCTTTGTTGGGGTTCCGGCTATACTGGAGATCAGGATCCCCTTAGCTATTTACGTGAAGTTATCGATGCTGAGGATATACGTTTAGATCGCTGGACTGTAGTATTCCATCCTGAAGAAAAACCCGAGGAACAAACCATGAAGGTTCCAACTAATACAACCGGTAAGAAGAAGAAGGCTCATCAAGCACATCTATCGCAACAAACAGATCAGCATCATCAAGAACCGGCCATTACATCGAGTGATAAATCAGGTCTTTTGATTACTCAAAATTTTTATCTTTTTCATTTTACAAACAACAAATTTTTTATACTTTCCTATTATATTCATTCTATATATGGATTTTACTTTCATTTAAATGTTCTTCTTTTGTTTTCTAAACCAGGGCGAATTTATATATATATAAGGTGGCATCGCCGCGACAACAAATACAACACCAAAAAACACCCACATGCATTTTGTTGTTGGTTAAATGTACGACAGACGCCAAAAGCACTAAATAAAATAAAATATCACTTCCAACAACTAAAAACTCTTTTTCCTTGCCTTTCTGGTAGTATTTTCTATTTGTTTTTAATCTTGAAATATTTTTTTAAATAATTACAATTTTATTTGTTTTTTTTTCAAATTTCAAAACAAAAAAAAATAAACGAATTTTTGCAGGTGCCTTGCACAAAAAAAGCAAACCAAAAAATAATTAACTTCGCCATGATGTCACCTAGTAAAATAGATTCGCCTTGTTCTAAACCAAACAACTAAAAAAAATATATTTTTTTTATTTTAATATTTAATGCAAGTCGAAGCAATTTATCAAGTGGTGGCAATGGCAATGGCAAATTTGTTAATTTGATCCTGTTAGAAAAAATGTTTATATGAAGTTTTACATTTCGAACAACGGAGCAAATGAATGAATTGGCTGTTGCCACGACCTAGTAAATAAATTCGCCTTGATTGAATACAAAAACCTGGCTTAAAGTTAAACAGACTTTAGTTTTTTCTAACTTTGAACTAAGTTTTTCTTTGTAAAATATGAAAGTTTTAAATTTGATAACAAATTCTTTGTAACGTAAACGAATATTTATATGAAAAAAACATATTTTTTGTTTAATCATATGTACAAACAAACAAACAAACAACTTTTAAATGTTTTTTTTTCTTTAAAATTTGATGTTGTAACTAAATTTAAATTAAAAACTTTTTAACACGAAACGGGTAATTGGTCTTAAAAGGCGCAACACTGGATGGTTATGCTGTTAGTTTTGATGTGATCATAGATGTCTTGCTTTCAACATTTTTGCATGTTCTACAATTTAATTGCTTTAAATTTATTATTTGAAATTAATTTCTAAGATAGATTTTTTATAAAAATTCACAAATTTTTATTTGCAATCAGTGTTAAAATTTTAATTTGTAAATTTCTAAATTATGTATGTAAATAGTTTCCAACAAGGCAAGGTGAATTAATTTGCGGTGTGATGACATAGGCGAATTTATTCGTTGTCGCCTCGGCCCAAAATGAAAAACTCCATATGGGTAATTCCATGTCAAATCAACCAAAGAAAAATTGTTTTCATATTTACCACTCCCGATTTTATTGAAATTTTCTTTTATTTATATTCGTTGACTCCCTGAATCCAAATATAATAAAAAAAAACTTCTATCTCTTACAGTTTAGCCGTATAGTTATCAAAGTAAAAAATATCGCTTTGTTGCATATGCGCTCGAGGATTAAATATATTCTAAATTGAATAATTATAGCTAATTTTAAAGGGGATTTCATACTCTTTTCTTTGATATCAATCATGAAAAAAACTTATTTTTATTTTTTTTAAATTTACATATGTTTTTAATATGCTTTAGTAAGTACACCATAAGAGTGGGACCATGGTGGGATTAGAAGTAATGTTAAAAAAAACTTTATTTTGATTCATTACAAACTGAAAAATCTCGAGTGGCCTACTCTCAATTTTACCATACCCAATGGAAACATATGGATATATTACATAAAATATATAAGTTCAAAGTATATTTGAATCGGAAAATTAATTATTTTTGGTTTGGGGTGTTAAGTAAACTACCCCTTGCCCCTTCCTGTTTATGCCCAAAATCTATACAGTTCTTCATCTCCATAAACCAAAGGCACATACAGTATTTCAGTTTGATATGTCATACGGTATGACCTGTAGAGCGTTCACAATATTTGGGAGAAAGGAAACTACCCCTTGACCCCTCCCGATTATGCCCAAAATTTACACAGCTCTTCATCTCCATATACCTATGGCACATACAAAATTTCATTTTGATATGTAAAACTGTATGATCTGTACAAACTCCACAAAAATAGTGGCTTAACACAATCCCCTTGAAAATGAGGTATTACTTAACTCCTTAGGGCTTATAGAATTGCAATTAGTATATATTTAATCCTCGAGTGCGATATTTTCTCATTTTGTTATAAAACTATAACAGGACCATGTCTGTACATGAAATATTTTTTTTTATAATTTTGTTGCTGTTGCGAATCGATATGGAATACAAAACACTAATTTTTTCAGTTTTTGTCTGTTCATCTGTGCCTACATCACGTAAAAACTACAGGATGAATTTCTGTTTAAAACAGTTAAAGTATGGGATACTTTCTTTCCAAAAAATAAATCTCATTTCCAAGAGATTGTAGCTGTGGCTACAAAAAAAAACTGCTTACGTGTTATTCTGTATTTTTGAAGTAGATCACTTTAGCTGCATTTCATCAATTTATTCCCATCAAGGCGAATTCATACCAGGTGTGAGCAGTAGAGCAAAAACTACAACAAAACATCAACTTTGACATTAGATTAGCAGATATGAAACAATGTATTTTTGACAAGACATTAGCAAAAAAACGGGTGCAAAAAACAATCAGCTGTCGGGAGTTTATAAATTAAGAAATATGTCGTTCTACGTTCTCAGATGTAAAACATTCAAATAAATAAGTTATTCACGATAACAAAACTTAAGAGCTTAAGTCGACTTAAGCAGTTATTCCTCTTTGCCACAGATAGATATACAGCCCCAATTGTACACGATTTTACTGATTTAAATGATACCATGGTAATACCTTTAATTTTTGTAAACACGAAATCTAATCAATGAAAGACAAATGACGTAACGAGAGCAGTATTTCTATTGTATAATAATTATGATTACGAGTATAATGGCAGATTGTAAATTATTGCATATAACATACATAAATTTTTGTGCGAAATTATATGAAGCAATTTGTTAATTACAGACTTGACACCGCTTACAATAGACAATCTACTTCATCTAACGTAAAATAATGCGCATGACGTAATACTGTTTCCATCATTATTGCGGTTACTTATATACAATGTAAATATGTATTAAACAGATGCATTAGCAAGCTCATATAATGGGTGTGCTGTAAGCTATAAGGTCATGGGCAAGTAGTCAAATTCGATCACGAACTAGCTTACTGAACAGAAGCCTACTCATGCCATACTATTAGTGAGCAAACCTCCGTTATTATCATAAACTCAATCAGCTGGCCGAGTAAAACGAATTTTGTATACTAGCGAGCGCCGTATTTACTCGTCTCATTTTCAAAACACTCAGAGTGTTTTGTTTAGTAGTTGTGTAGAAATTTTTGGGTAAAGTTTGAAGACCCTAAAATAAACGTTTGTACACTCGAACTATGTTCGTGTTTCACTCAAAGCAACTTTAAGATTTATTCATATATAATCAAAATCGTTTATGTAAACTCTCTCATTGAATTAAGCTCGTTGGTCTTAGGTGTTTATTATTGTCCACTAATCGTTACGTGTGTGAAATGAACAGACATGATTTCAATGAAATATTAAAATGAACGTCTTATGAGCTTGGTTTTTTTGTGCTCTAGCAGAGCTTGCAGGGCGATCGCCCCGGGCGCCACGGTGAAAGGGGCGCAAACTTGTGTATAGGAGAAAGAAATATCGCTGTCGGCTTTATGGATAGGAGCACGAATATTGAATATTTGACGAAAAATTCGAATGTAATCAATAACTATTAAAACAAACAACAATAAGTTGTAGAAGAGAACTTATGTATGCTCCACTCGTGGCTTAATGGTTGCTAGGTGTAAACACCATTTTTCAAATGTACGATGAACCGTCCAATGACGCCTGCGATTAGCTATTAAAAAGTTTGTATTGGTTCTTGGAAACAATAATATTATATTTGAAATTACAAATTGCCATACAATAAACATTCAGTAGGATTATTACGAACTGAATAATTGTTTACCATCATGTTTAAAAACTGTCTGGAGCACAAAGACTCAAATAGTAAGAGAAGAGGAGGCAACGACTGAAGTGCTTCTTAAGAAGGTCCCAAAGCTCACTTCCTATTTTGCTCCTTCTAGTTCTTCGGCTGTCATCAGTGAACGTGAGTACACTTAATGAAGTTGAAATACTAGTAATACCAGATTCAGATTCTAATGACGAAGATATTAATGAGAATGAAGCTGACAAAACGATATTAATTTCTTCTCCTAAAACTGTTGGCTTGATAAATACGGAATGGATCTTGGCCAGAATTAAATAAAAATCGAAAAGAATGAGTTAATTTTTAAAGGGCCCTTGCTATTAAAGGCCTATAACTATTATCCAATAGTTACCCAAAAAAGATATTTTTGTAACCAACATCAGCTTCGTTGTGCAGCAAATGGGGAAAAATAAAACGTTAATGTTTACCATTCCAGACTTCATTGAAACTTTTTTTTTACATTCTTTGACTCCCTAAATCGAAATAAAATTTTAAAAAATGTCTATCTCTTTTATTTTTTTATTTTTACTACATGTAACCCTTTTTTAAATAAAAGTATAAAAAAATAAATAAATTATATGAGAAATATAAATTTATCTACACCAATTAATTGTGTAGGGGATCAGATCACAATCTCGCCCCGGGCGCCTACTAACCTCGGGGCGGCCCTGTAAACCAGATCTGTAGAGTTTTTAAATTTGGTGTCGATTACTTTCAAAATAAAAATGAAATTCGAACAAACTATTGTCACGATGCTGAAGATGTCGCGAGCACTGCTAGTATTTTTATGTTTTCTTGTATGTGGTTTGAGCCACTCCAGAATACAATAAACTCGCCATTGTACCTGGTAAATTTAATTTACCTTGAATCAAGGTATATTAATACAGACAGGCATATCTAACAAAGGTTACATCGGGTTACAAATTAAATTGTTCACTAGTTTTAATTATGAGAAACTTATTTGTCATTAAAAAAAAAATTAAATACTGTTTTATTTGTTGTGCCTGTATTAATATGCCTTGGATTAGACTTTGTTCTAAAAACTATCTGTAAGATATGTCACGAAAACTTAATAAATAAAAACTAACTTAAATTAAATATCGTAAAATTTATTGCATGAAATATAATTTAAAAGCGAAATAATTTTAATCCAAGTCATCCAATTAGTTCACTGTAACTTCTTCATATTTACTAACTTTAATTCACAGACTATTTTAATGCGACATTAAAACTATTTAGAATTAAATTAAACAGTATAGAAAAATTAATCTTAGGGCCATTATTATAAAATGCCAATAATTAGTAAGATATACATAAATAGTTTTTCTTTGTAATAACGAGGGTAAGGCTCGCAGCTATAATTTCTCTTTAAAATACGTGATAGTTAAGATAGTTACTTAAGTCCTAGTTAGCCGAATAGAAACTAATGGAATGTAACACATGAAAATTTTTGTTGTTTGAGGTTGTAACATAAGATAATTGATGTCGTTTGAGATTCTCTGGCACTATTTTCGATCTTTCTTATATTTTTTTAATGTTTTCGATATTGAGGTAAAAACAAACCAGAAATGAAAAAATCAACCTCAAAAAACAACAATTTCCAACTGTTACGTTCCGTTAAAGTAACGTTCGGCTAACTAGACCTTTATAATAACGAAAAACTACTTATCTCGCAAATCGGTTTTAAAAATACCTCTTATTTATTGGGTTAAATATTATTCGTAAACCATTACAGAATCACAAAAATAAAATAAAAAATTATATGAAATTATTGTCTGTGAATTAAATCTTCATGCCCATAACCTTTATTTTAGAACACTTTTTTATAACATTTATTGGAAATACTAATTTTTTTATATATAATTATCAAATCTTGAGGTCTTTTATTAATTTTGAATTCGATATTTCTTTACTCAGTAATTAATTTAGTCACCAATTCCTGAACCCCCTTCTTCACACACTATCACCATGTCTTAACAAAAGTCAAACTTCATATAAAAAAAACAGTATTAAAAATAATGTTTTTGTATATAAAGTTTGACTTTTGTTAAGACATGTTAATGTCTAATGGAGTCGGCGGATGAGTCTGGCTCACTTCCAAAACGTATACATAAATACAAAGTTTGTATACAGTTGTGCTGACATATTTAAATTATGCACACATGCAATGTTTCGAAGCAACTTTAAAACTGTTGCCGTTATTGCTTGTTTACTGCGTTACTAACACTTTTCAACGGCGTTTTTTTTTTTATATATATATTCTTTTATTTACAATCTATCCGTTTAAGGATAATAAGTAAATTTTATAACAATAAAAATATCATTAATTGTTGAACTCCATTGAGAACAACAATGTACATATAAGCCACAGGATATAATAAACTTTGAGCAATATTTACAGTATTTACAATATTTTACAATATTTACAATATTTTAAAATATTTACAATATGTACAATATTGTACATATATACAAGATAATTAACACTTAGCTCCGAAATGGTAAATCCAGTACATGGAATCTTTTCAGTCTTCTTAATTCTTCCGTATCATCAAGTAGTGCAATAGCCAATGGGTTGATATGATTACTTAACCTTCCTAGATAGTTCTTACTGAATCTTCTAATTTCATCTATAATCTTTGGGATAAGGAGATCATCATGAATCGATTTATTTGATACAAACCATGGAGCGTTTACAATTGACCTTAGAGTTTTCGACTGATATCTTTGTAAGATTTCAATGTTAGAATTGCTGGCTGTTCCCCATAGCTGTATCCCATACGTCCAAACAGGTTTCAAAATAGTTTTATAAATTATTACTTTATTTTCCAAGTTTAGCTGTGATTTGGGGCTGAATAGCCAGAAGAGTCGTTTTGTTTTAATATTTAATTGCTGTTTTTTAGCTTTGATGTGTGTTTTCCAAGTTAATCTTCTATCGATATGCATTCCCAAATATTTAACGCAGTCACTTTGAGGAATTGGTATATTATTCAAATATACATTGCGACAATTGCCCTTTCTCAAAGAGAAAGTGATATGTAAGGATTTTTCGGCATTTACTTTAATGTTCCATTTGTTCATACAAGCTTCAATTGCATTGAGTTCTCTTTGGACTAAATTTGATGCATTGTTTGAACATATGTCTTTAGCTAGTAAAGCAGTGTCATCTGCATATGTTGCAACTAGTACGTTATCGGTTATTGGCATATCTGACGTGAAAATAGTATATAGAATTGGTCCTAGAACGCTGCCCTGTGGTATACCTGCCTTTATATCATACATTTTGGAGAATTCATCGTTAACTTTGACGTAAAAATACCTGTCAGCTAAATATGATTTTAACAGTAGAAAGAAAGGAGTTGGAAGTAGTTTTTTCAATTTATAATATAACCCAGTGTGCCACACTTTATCAAACGCTTGTTGTACATCAAGAAATACTCCTGAACAATATTTTTTGGTTTCCAATGTATCTCTAATAAAGCTAACAATACATTGGCATTGCTCAGGCGTACCATGCTTGTGCCTGAAACCAAATTGGTATTCAGGTATGATATTTAATTTTTCTAAAACTGGTAATAATCTTTTCAGAAATATTCGTTCAAATATTTTGGAGAATACAACCAGCAAACTTATTGGTCTATACGATGCTACAATATTCTCTGGTTTGTTTGGTTTATTTACCATTACAATCTCTGCGCACTTCCATTGCGAGGGAAAGTAATTTAATCTCAATACGGAGTTGTACAACAATGTGAGAAAGAGTATACCTTTCTTAGGCAGGACTTTGACTACTTTTCCATCTATACCATCGTAACCAGGAGACTTTTAACAATTAAGTTTTTTAATCTCTTCTTCTACTTCACCGGGAGCAATGTGTTTAATGGGCCAATCCATAGGACAAGCACTATCTAAGTATTTAAGTATTTCATCGACAAAAGGGTTATTATATGTATGAGGCTGGAACGTCGTTTGAAGATGTATAGCAAATGCTTCAGCCTTAGATTTATTTGTTTTACACCATACATTATTAGTATCTTTAATTGGTACATTTCGTTTAGTTGGTCTTTTGATATATCTTGTTGCCTTCCACAAGCTATACCCATCGTTCCTATTATTTGCCACATTGAGATTCCGAAGAAAGTTTCCAAGCTGATAATTTTTCATTTCATACAGAGCTACTTTAAGATCTTTAGCCGCTTTGTTTAAGTTCCGCTTATCGTTTGGATCCCTACTATTCTGCCAAACTTTTCTAAGTCTTCTTTTATTTCTGATCAAGTCTCTGATTTCCGACGTTATAAAAATTTGGTTTTGATTGCGTTGTATTGGTAAATTTGGAGACGAAAGAAACCCGGCTTCATGAATTAAATGATTAAAATTTTCAACAGCATCATCTAATTCTGCCGGGGATTTTATGGAGATGTTAAGATTTACATTTTTATCAATCCAAGTTTCAAACAATTTAATATCAGTTTTGGTGGTAAGAATTTTTTGTTTTTGTGGCTTTGACTGTGGATATGTTTTAAAACAAGCTATAAGCGGAGTGTGGTCAGAGCTTAGTTCATTAACATCAGTTATATGTAACAATTGACTAGAAATTCCTGAGTAAACAACAAAATCTAGAAGATCAGGTATCTTCCTTGGATCTGCTGGCCAATATGTTGGGTTGCCTGTTGATATCACTGAGTAATTATTGCTCACTATGCACTTATATAGCTCGCTTCCCTTAGGGTTTTGAAAGGATATACATTATCGAAGTTTTGTACTGCGGCGTTATGAAACACTATACTTTGTTCAAAGACAAAGCAATTGACGTTTTGGAAGTTAGCCTATGCTACACAAAGTAGTAGTAGGAAAATATCGAATTTAAATTAATAAACGGTCTTTACCGCTAAACTTAAACAAGAGCGTAAGGCGTAAAAACGCTGTCAAAAATGCTCATGTTCATACAAAAAGTATGAAGCAGGCCTAAACCCCCGTCTGCATTATTAGTCATTTACATGTCTTAATAAAAGTTCAACTTCATATAAAAAACCAGTAATAAAAATAGTTTTTTTTTTATATAAAGTTTGACTTTTGTTAAGACATGTTAATGTCTAAGAGGCCGTCTTCACTAGTCATCAAATTGAACAAAACATAAACATGACTCCGGCAGAGCAACGGAATTAATTTGTGCATGTTGTTGTTATAGGTGGCGAATATGTGTTTATGCCAGTTTCTGTTTAAACACAATTTTCTGTTTTCTAACAATGTTGTTTGAATGCTTATTGCACAGCAGATAGTAGAGGTACCATTGTGCAACAGATGGAGCAGTTCGCAAATACTACTGTCAACCTAAAATACAACAACAACGTCATTGTTATGTTATAAAAGAGTTTTTATAACAAATGTTTTAACAACCATGTTGGAACTTGGAAATAACATTAACATGGTCAGTCTACATTTAATACTAACATGATGTTAGTGTTAATGTTTATCATTTTATGTCTAATGTAGACTGGGGGTAATGGAGACGGGGAGTAAATATCGGCGTCAACGCAATTGGCAATTGGAAAATCCAATTTTGACAGAGCGTTAGGCAGTGAAGTTGGGTGCAAACAAAATGTTATTGTTTTTTTTTTTTTTTTGTGTAAGAGTGGTACCATTTCAGCTATTTTCTGCTTTATCTAGCGGTTTTATCTCTAATTTGCGCTTAAATTTATTAGATTTTACTAAACAAAATATGTTTACATTACTGTTTATAGCAAAATGTTACGCTCTTTTTTAGGTTTGTTCAAAGCTAGGCGCTAGACGCCGTTACTCCTTATGCGCTTGTTTGAGTTAAGCTCTTAGTTTTGAGAATTTTAGTAAAAATAATAAAAAAAGGTCTTATATATTATAATACACAGAAAAAAAAGTTTCACCAATTAAAAGTTTTAATTGGTTTCAGATTTGAATTTAATTAAAAAATTAATTGATTCAATTATTTGTTTAATTAGGAATTTTTTTTTTTGTTCTGTTTTAAACAAACTTATATTTGAACCAATTAAAAAATTAATTGTACTTTAATTTAAAACTAATTAAAACAATTAATTGGTGCAAAAATTTGTTTCTGTGTATATATGTATATGTATATAATATTTATTACAAATAACACTATAATTCACCTAACTAAAACCTCCTCTACTAAACCGATTTTAAAAATTCTCATCATGAGTGAAAAATAATTTTTAGTTTTTTTTTTCTTTATTTATTTTAAATAAAAGGTGCCGGAGACGATGAATGTGAGGGTACGAAAAATGAGGACAATACCCAAATATTTGTTATGAATAACTACTTTGGCATTGGTCTCGATGCGGATTTATGCTTAGATTTTCACAATGCTCGCATGGAAAATCCATTTAAGTTTAATTCACGTCTTCACAACAAGGGTGTGTATGTGAAAATGGGTCTGCGCAAAATGATGACACGTAAATGTACAAAGGACTTGCAAAAGGAAATGCGTTTGGAGGTGGACGGCAAAGTCGTCGAATTGCCGCCATGTGAGGGCATTATTATATTGAATATATTGAGGTAAGCTTATACTTAACCAATGAATGAAAATGATTTTATTGATATACATATATATTTTTTTGACTTTTTTATAGTTGGGGAAGTGGTGCTAATCCTTGGGGTCCCGATAAGGATGATCGTTTTTCGCCACCCAATCATTATGATGGCCTGTTAGAGATTGTTGGTGTTACAGGGGTTGTACATTTGGGCCAAATTCAGTCGGGCATACGTTATGCTAATCGCATAGCCCAGGTATTTTATATTTAAAATTAATTATTCATTAACTAATTTAATAAAAAAAAAATGATTTTTTATTTTTAGGGTGGCCATATAAAAATGCATTTACATTCAGATTTACCTGTACAAGTTGATGGTGAACCTTGGGTACAATGTTCCGGTGATATTGTGGTTTTAAAATCTGCTCTAAGGGTATGTCACTTTTCATATTTTTAAATCTCTAAAACTTTTCCATTTTCCAACTAATTTTGTTTCCTTAAAGCATGTTTGGCATGTCCTTACTTTTTTTAAGTAAAAATTACCCAAAAAATCATAACTTAAATTACATTTTGTTGATAAGTTTGTATGGCTTTTTATTAAATCAAGTTAAAAGTCTTTAACTTTTTTTTAATTTCTATTATAATCAACCTTTATTTTTTGTATCAAATATCTTGAAATTTGAGTCAGAATTGTTTAATTTTTTAGTTCAGTATTATTTGTGTTGTATTGAGTTTCATATAAAGATGTATTTTTTAATCATTTATTTAAAAATCTCGTAAAATTTAAACATTAAACAAAAAGTTAAATAGACATAAACAACACAGTATAAAATTCAACACATTGATGTTTTGTTCTTTTTTTAATTGCAAACGTGTATTTTAATGTTTTTAATATTCCCACTGATTTTTTACATCAAAACGATTAATATTTTTAACTAGACACATTTGTAAATTTATTTTTTTTTAATTTAAAACTCAGTTTTGAAACTAGAGTTTTTTCAATGCCAATCACAACAAAAAATTCTTAGTGGTAAGCGCAATATCTAGCGCCTTTTATATATGTTGTGCCTACACACGTTATGTGCGCCTTGATAATATTTTCTTTTAAAGTAATCCACATCAAATTTTAAGACTCTTACGTATTTAATTTATATAAAGGTACCCATCCCTGAATAAAATTCTAAACTTTATATAAAATTCTGTATTTCTAATAATTATTGTAAAGCTCTGTAAAACACAGACAGACATTATTTTGAAACAGCGCCATCTCTTTTGGGGAACATTGCTTAACATATACTGCTTTCAAAAATAAAAGATGCCTTAAAGTATGCAGTACTTTTAAATCGGTAAAAAAGTAAAAAAGTACTTTTAAAGCAGTAAAAAAAAACGGCTTATTTTCACAGCTTTTTCTCCACTTGCTTTTGGAAATAAGATATTTTTGCGGAAAAAAATATCCTATATTTGAATCACAATACTAAGGTACCTCCTCACAAAATTTTGTTAAAATCCATCCAGTAGTTTTTACGTGATGGGAACACAAAAAGAAAGACAGACAGGAAATGAATTACTGTTTTATTATATGTATAGATGTAGATTTAGAGATAGAATTTTTGTACTCTGCAATTTCATACGGATAGATCTGTTTATCTATCGACCATAACAGCCTATTTCACAATGCCACACGAATTCATTCTTTCGCACGATTACATTTAAAACAAAAAAAATCAAATTAACCCCGTAAATAACAGTTATCAAAATAACATTAAACTCAAAAACTCTATATGTTAGAGTCAATGGAGATACATACATATATACTGACATATACCAAAAGATTTGCATTGACGAGCTCTTTCAGAATCGATAGCGATCTTAAAAATCGATCTCATCTCCATAGCTAATAGTTATTTTTCACGAAAAAATAAAAGTTCGAATGTAACTCTTAAAACGATAGTTTTTTTTTTGCTGTCATAAAATAAAAATTTTTTAAGGAGTTTTATTTTTCCCGTCAGAAAATAAAACTCATTTTGTTCAATTTCTTGTGAGGAATTTATTTTACATATTTTTTTTGTGGATAGATTTGAACGCATGTCGCTCAATACCAATTTAAGAGCATAGAATGGTCTTTCCACCCTTCCCTGGATTGCAGAAACAAACTGTTTCTTTTTTTCCCAATTTATATAAGTATGGATTATGTATTTTTTTCCTCCCAGAACAGAGAGATTTGTTAATCGATAAGTGACTTGGAGAAAAATTATCGATTTCAAAGAAAACTTTTTTTCATTCTCATTATCTTTTTCTTTGCTTTCTTGTTCAGCCTTAATAGCGATCAAGGCATATTAAACAAGGTGATAGCGTAAGGGAGAGGAAATTTGAGCAAAAAATTTTTTGAATTTTTTTTATATGGATTTTGACAGTAAAATAGATATTATTCTCTCTTAAAAAACCTGATTAATGTCAAAATCCATATAAAAAGAAATTGAAAAAATTTCTCTTTAATATTAGCTCCGCCTTGTGCAGTCACCTGGTTAAATATGCCTTGATAGCAATGTATGCGATTGAGATGTATTGAAAAAAGCCTACGAAGATGGCAAAAAATCCGATGAAGATCGTTAATCAAACAATAACAATTTAAAAACCTAGATTATTTTATTGACTTAATGATTTATTCAATTGAAATGCAAGGTGATTGTATTTGAAAGCTCCTAAAAAAGTTTTATTTTATTACGGCAAATTAAATTCTCGTTTTAAAAGTTTCAATCGAGCTTTTATTTTTTTTTTAAATAACTGCTTTAGATGGAAATAGCTGTAATAAAATAATTTTTTGATATTGATAACTGTTATTTACGATCCCTGGAAAGTACGAATGCGTGTGTCACTGTGATAAAGGCAATTAGGGGTACCTTCTGGTCTGAAGATGAGGGCACTCCAAACAGTGTGCCTTAGGATTCATCTAGTTTTCGTAAATCAGCATCCGATTAAAAATCTCCTTTTGGTAAATCTGTCTTGGAC